>BHFT01031653.1:0-18937 GCA_004320025.1 Laticauda laticaudata
GTTTCTGTCTCTTCTTCTCTTACGCTGAAATTATTTCCTAAACCTACAATCCTTTCATGAACAACCATATGGTTGAGGAACAAAGCCACCTGCCCTTTTTATAAAGTTTATAAAATAAACTTAATTCACAGAGTACATTCAAACAAAAATATAAGGTAGTCAAGATAAGTCCTCTATCTGAACCGTTTCCTCATACTTTCCCGTATTAATTATCATAGACTGATGTAGGTAGTTGTCTTTGACAAAACAAATAAAATAATTGAAGTTTGCTATCCCCCCACCCTGACCTGCCATTAAAGCCAGCTGCATCTCTTCATTGTTCATTGGTGATCTATAACGACCAGGTTGTGCAGAGATATCTCTAGCCTTTCCCAATTCTCAAATGAGATTTGGGGTGATTGTGGATTTGAGAGGCAGTCTTAAACTTGCCAAGTGTGGAGATCCCTGCACATGAGGGACAAGACCTGTGAAAGTGGATTGTGGTATGTTTAATATCTATTCAGTTGGAGACCAACTACAGTGGTGTTAAAAAAAAAGAGCCCTCATCTACAATACTGCAAAAAGGACTGTAGCAACAGAAGAATCTTGTAGGCATAAGCTGCATCTCCAAGTCTTAATTAGAAAGAGGAAAAAGACTCAAAATATCAGAAAGATGATAACTTGGGAAGTTATCCAAACAGATATTGTAGAAAGGATAGTAATCTGAAAGTTGTTGAAACCAGAAAGAAATGAGACACTGCAAACAGTGTGTTTTTTTTTCAAAGTAATGTGACATTCTTCGTCGGGTCTTCAAACTTGACAGCTATAAGACTTGTGGACTTCAATGCCCAGAATTCCTCCTCTGGTCATGTTAGCTCAAGGATTCTGGGAATTGAAGCCCACTGAGTCTTAAACTTGCCAAGTTTGAAGACCTTTGTTCTACGGGGATGAGGAAGGGAAGAGACGGATTCTGCTTGAAGAATTTGACTGTTAAGTCAGAAGAAGTCCTGCTGGCTGTGTGAAAACGTGCCGTGCTCATTTCTGGATGCTTGCCATTGTCCATTGAATTATTTTGTCCACTGAGGGCTGTTGTTCCTAGGAAACCATCCTCCTAATCATTTGGCAGTTTAGTTTTAAATTTTCCCTTGCAATTGGTGTGTAATATTTTGCCAAATTATTCATGTAGATTGAAATTCTGTACTGCGTGCTTGGCGTGGAATGGAGCTCATTGGTCTAGATTCCTGGATGCTCATATATATAATGTTCTCCCTTGCCAGATGGGAGACAGAGGGAGAATGCCCCCTCAAAAGTTCCTGTCTCGTGGATCACCCCTTTTTTCCTCTGAATTACTCCGTACAGCCAAAACCATCGCAGAAGACAACATCAAACAACGTTCAAAATGGGAGGGCAAATGTCCGTGAAAACAATAGATAAATGGTGGATAAGGTAGAACTTCTCCTTAAAATAAAATTTCACTGAATTTAAGAGAATCTTGTGGGGTTAGGAAGATTCTCAAATTGTCACCCCGTTTGTGTTTTTCTGAAGGTTTGTGTGTGTGTGTGTTTGTGTGTGTGTGTGTGATTCAAATTTTTTTACTACTGGTTCTGTGGGCATGGTTTATTTGGTGGGCATGGCTTGGTGGTCACGTGACTGGGTGGGTGTGCTTGGTGGTCATGTGACTAGTTGGGTGTGGCCAACAATGTCACTCATGTCAAGGACTGCCTTGCTTGGCTCCTCCCCTCCCAGCCATTCCAGCCTCAACTTTATAGTTCTGTAAAAATGTTGTTTACCTTTTTTGGACTTTTATTATCTACATACTATAGATGTACTTTCATGCACCGCTGAAAGGAGGAAATGGCTCGCATGCTTTGCCCAAGAGTGTGATAGTCAACAGGCTTTTAAGGGGCTGCACCAGAAGGTAAACAAGAAGCAATGGATGGAAGCTGGACAAAGAGAGAAGCAACTTAAAACTAAGGAGAAACTTCCTGACAGTGAGAACAATTAACCACTGGAACTGCCTGTCTCCAGAAGTTGTGGATGCTCCAAAACCGGAGGTTTATAAGAAAAGACTGGACAGCCATTCCTCTGAAGTGATACAGGCTTCATCCCAAGGTCCCATCTAAGTGTTATTCTGTTATTCGGACACCTTTCCCAGGACCTCTGCTCAGAGTTTGGCATCCTCAGTTTTCCTGCCTGAGCGTGTGTATGTCTCCCTCCCTCCCTCCCTCCCTCCCTCCCTCTATGTATGTATGTATGTTTGTGTGTACAAATAATCAAATCATAAGCAAAGAGCAGTAACATTTGATGCTTCTTTCCTTTATTTCATAAACAATGATATTAAAACAGAACTGCCCGTTTCTTCCTCCACTGACCAAATTAAGTCAAAATCCAGTTTCGTAACAGCTACTACTTCTCCATTGTATTTGCTCTGCCTACCACTGTCTGTAGGATTTAGAAGACTCCGGTTTTTTAAAATCAAATCTTACTTTAAGTCTGGAAGCTGCCGCTTGGTTTTGTTTAGCAAGAAACATTTAATGTCAGTTTCTATTCGTCATGAAGTCATGTCTGACCCATTGCGACCCCATGGACAATGTTCCTTCAGGCCTTCCTGTCCTGTACCATCTTCTGGAGTCCATGTAAGCTCACTCCAACTGCTTCAGTGACTCCATCCAGCCACCTCCTTCTCTTCCATCCCCTTCTTCATTTGCCCTCAATCGTTCCCAGCATTAGGCTCTTTTCCAGGGAGTCCTTCCTTCTCATGAGGTGGCCAAAGTATTTGAGTTTCAACTTCAGGATCTAGCCTTCTAAAGAGCAGTCAGTCAATAATGTCAGTTGTTAATAACTCCCTAATTTTTATTGATACCTTGATAGGTATTAGGTTGGATCAATGGTTTGATTTTTGGGAATGGTGCGGTCACAAAAGGGTGTGTTGCTCAAGATCTTGAATCAAATTGTTCAGCCATCTTTTCATCAGATATTAATGTGTGACTCTGGAGATGGGTGTCCCAAAGGTGCTTTTCCAAAAAGGCAACTGGACTTTCTTGTGGCTTTTTTTCTGCCCTTGAAAATGTTTCACTTCTCATTCCAAGAAGCTTTTTCAGTTCTGAAGAATCAAAGAAGTTTCTTCGATGAGAAGCGAAATATTTTCAAGGGAAAAAAAAAACCTACAAGAAAGTCCAGTTGCCTTTGGAAAATCGCCTTTGTCAATAAAGCATGAGTTTTCAAATATTATTACAACATGGCACATCAACATGGGTTAGGGTTATCTGGGTGAACGGAGCTAAGAAGCAGTTGGATAGTCAGTTGCAAATGTTTGAATTATCTCTGCTTCCTTTCACCAGAATTACATCCCTTTTATCTACTCCCCCCCCCCAGTGTAATTTTACTCAACAAGATACCCAGGTTTTAAGACTTTCCATTGAAATTTTGTCTTGAATTCCTAACCAATAAATGCATGATGAGAAGGCAGCCATTACTCACACCATCCAGGGAAAACTTTTGTGTTTCTTTACTCTGAACAACATGGGAACCTGGCAAGGCCCAGGCTGGAGGGTCTCTCACATGCACATTGGCTTCACCCTGCTATATTATGGGATGGTAACACCTCGCTTGGTACCCCTGCCTTAAATCCAGTGTATGAAAGGGGTCTCACAACTCTATGTTTTTTAATTAATAAGTAGTCAATAACCCGGTGTTGCCTGGGTACTTATTTATCCTAATCCTGTATTAGACAGGAAAAGCCCTGATACAAATGTAATTTCTAGTGTTGGATTTTCCCCTGTTCCAGAGAGAGCCCCTTGTGGAGTACTATGAAGCCGTTACCATGACAACTCCACAGTGTTGAACAGTAGAAGCCATTTTAAGGCAGTACGGTAGAAGCCATTTTAAGGCACAACAAGCTGTACCTCAACAGAACACACTCACCAAGGGGTATTAGGGATGTCCTACCCCCACAGTATTTGTTTCCAGAGAGTAAGTAATCTGTGTACCAAGTTTGGTTGAAATTGCTCTAGGTGTTCCAGAGTTATGCTGGAACACATACACACACACACACGCACGCACAAAAACACAGAATCAATAGAACAAAATAGAATACGATAGGATAGAATTTTAAAGAGAGAGAAAAAGGAAAACATAAACAAATTGGGAACAACAGGGAAAATAAATATTGTTATTCTTTTTCACACCAGGTTTCCAAATATGGTTAAATATTAAGCATAAAGTTGTCTTCAGTGATTACGTGAAATATTTTCTTCCAGGTTCTTGAATCTCGGCACATCAGCACCATATATACCTTTTTTAAAATTGTTTACATTTGTTTATTCAATTTATATGGCTGCCCAACTTGCAATAACAAAAAATAACAATAATGCAAACAAAACAAAACAATGTCAAAAAAAAAAAAAGCAAAACAAATATTCCAAGCTATCATACACTCTCCAGAAGGGGGAAATCTAACAATCCTAGCCCAAGCAATCTTGTCTGTTTCTAACTGTATGTTATATGCATCCATCCATTCATATTCTTTGTTCGGGTGTGTTTCTTAAATGCACAGATACATTTAAATGCACAGCAATTGTCCTTAGATGATGACAAATTCCATGATTGATAAATATATGATATATATGAAAGCAATAGCTAGCCGAGTACAAGCAATTGTGGGAATCTTTAGAACAAATTTTGCATCCTCGGTTTCCTAAATATAATGACGATCTGTTTTATGTTCCAAATTTAAACTAAATATGATAAAAGAGTTTTAAATTGGATTGGAGATACAAAAGAGTATGATGATTACAAATTTCATCATTTGGCTTCAGATAAACCCAGAGAAGAAACCATACCACTGACTTTATTCCACAAAAAAGCAGGTTAATCAAGTGGGATTTGATTGAGAGTATTGGGCCCAACTAAAGGCTAGGTCGTATATCACCCGACGGATGCAAAACGTATGTAAAAGGACACAGCAGATGGCCAAAAAATCCGGGGTGGCTCCATCCATTCTTATCCGCTCTCAAAAGGGGCAAAAATTTGCATAAAGAGAACGGAAAAGAACGACAGGGGGAGGACGTAGCGCGGATGTAAAACGGATGCTCAATGGAAGCCTAGCGGATGGAAGCGAGAATGGCACGATCCGCCGGGCTTCCGGGGGAAGCATAGCAAAGCAGACGCATAGCAGATAGGGGATGCGTAGCGGATGACGCGGATGCATAGCTGCATCCACTTTCATCCTTTTACGTCCATGCTACTAACGCTGTGTGTCCATTCCGCATCCGTTTCGCTTCCTCTGTGTCCATTTTCCGCTGGAGCGGATTGAGTTGCGATGGATGCGCAGCGGATGCCTAGCAGACATAGCGGACGCGTAACGGATGATGACGGACGTATAACGGATGTTCCCCGTATACATAGCGGATGTATAACGGACGCGTTGGATGTTTCATCTGCTCAAAAAGTTTTTTGTGCAGCTCAAAGCTTTTTGAGCGGATGAAATCACAGTAGACGGATGCTGGATGGATAGAGAGTATGAATCACAGACGCAGTGAGTACACAACGGATGCATCGCGTTTTCCAATGTTTCCAATGGATGGCAAGCGTTTCTCTCCATTTTACATCCTCTTTGCATCCGTTGGTGCAGTGTGACATGGGCTTAAGGAATGTGGTAGCTCAGTGGCTAAAATGCTGAGCTTGTTGATCAGAAAGGTCAGCAGTGCGGCTGTTTGAATCCCTAGCACCGCGTAACAGAGTGAGTTCCTGTTACTTGTCCCAGCTTCTGCCAACCTAGCAGTTCAAAAGCATGTAAAAATACAAGTTGAAAAATAGGGATCACTCTGGTGGGAAGGTAACAGTGTTCCATGCACTTTCGGCATTTAGTCATGCTGGCCACATCACCACGGAGAAGTCTTCAGACAGTGCTGACTCTTTGGTAAGGGAGATAAGCACTGCACCCTGGAGCTGGAAATGACTATCATATATGCACAAGGGGAACTTTTACATTTACCTTATTAGGCCCAACCAGTAGACTGCAAGTCCATTTTAACTGTTATCAGGTAAAAGAATCACTTAACACGAAACATTTCTCCCCAGAAATGTTCCAAATCTTACATATGTTGCTTCATGCTTCCTGTTAAAAGGTCCACAAGACAAATGCAGCCAAGATGGCCTTTTGAGGGAAAAAGGTGGAGGGCCTTCTGATATTCCCTCGAATGCAGGTTCACTTTCTTGTTAGTCGCCTTCCACAGACATTTGTAGTTTTTGCATTTTATCCACGTTGATGCTTAAAGAACTTTTCTATCATGTGGCTGCTTTGCTCAGAAGATACTGTGCTCTGTCCTGATTGTTAGATGGACCCAGGAGTGGGATTCAGCCAGTAGGGACCGGTTTGGGTGAACCAGGACCATCCACCCACCCAGAGATGGTATTCAGAAGGTTCTGACCAGTTCTGGAGAACCGGTAGTGGAAATTTTGAGTGGTTCAGAGAACCAGCAAATACCACCTCTGACTGCCCCCCCTTTCTATTCTCTGCCCCCCGCCCCCGAGTCCCAGTTGATCGTCTGGGTCTTCTTTGGTTGCCCTGCACAGGAGAACGGAGCTGGAAAGCAGATTAGTGGGAAGGGGAGGGAATGGGGATTTTACAGTATCCTTCCCCTGCCACACTCATCAAGCCACACCCACAGAACTGGTAGTAAAAAAAACTTTTAATTGTACCCGCCCCGCGCTATGCTGTCCAAGATTCCTTTGTTTGAAGCCCAGCTGATCGGCGTGGCAGTGAGGATTGCCATGCTTCAGCTGTTCTTACTCACTAGGGCTGTAGAACAAGGTAAGCTTTCTTGCAATTTTCAAACAGAGTGCGTGTGTGGAAAGTGTGTGCTCACCGAACCAGTTGTCACACCTGTTAAATCCCACCACTGGGTGGACCCATTACGAATTCTTACTGCCTTGTTTCATTTTATTGTCTTTGTTATTTTCACTACATTCTGAGGTGGTTCTTTGTTTATTTTGCCCATCCCGTAGGTTGGTATCTGCCGACAAAGGCCTCGTGCTGATTTCCTCTTGCATACGATTGGTTTTGTCTTGTTCATGAGCTCAAATTTGAGAGCAAATGTTTAGGATAGACCTGACATCACAGTTTGTTGATATTTTTAAAGGGCTGGATATCCTGTGTTCTTCCATCGATTGAACTTTGTTTTTTGTTATTCCTACTATCCTTTCATCCTTTCGGTGTTTTCCTAGCCTCAATGTGACCATCTCAAACATTCAAAGACATTCCTCTGTTGTATACTCATTGGATAGCGACCCATTCAAAAATGTCTTCAAGATTCTGTGCTTAGCAAGCAGTGAAGCTTTGTGTGTGCGTCCAGTGCAGAGATTCCTTGACCTGTGGCCGCAATGGAGGCCAGAATTTCTGTGGTTAAAAAGTGAGACGTTTGTGAAGTGAGCTTTCCCCCCATTTTACAGCTTTTCTTCCCACAATTGTTAAGTTAACCACTGCAGTTGAAGAGTTCGTAACCTGATTTGTGAGGGGAAAGCGGCTTCCTCATTGACTTTGCTTGTCAGAAGGTCACCCCCCCAAAAAGGGATCATGTGATCCTGGGACACTGCAACCATCCTAAATACGAACCGGTGGCCAAGCATCTGAATTTTGATTACTTGATCCTAGGCAGCAGTGGGATCCTACTTGTTCCACTATGGGTTTGGTGATTGCGCCAAACATGCTTGCATGCACTTGGATGCAGCACTTGCAGTTGGAGATACAAAAGAGTAAACAGCTAAATAAATGTATTTTCCTCTTCTTCCTTCTCCCCTTCTTCTCCTCCTCCATGTTTTAAATATCACATTAGAATTCAAGGAACAAATAGTCCTTCCCCTTTTTAGAGAGTCTGGTTAATTTCTAATAATCACAATTTAGTGAGAGGAACTTGAAAAGTATCAGAAGAAGTGGTGTAGCAGAGAAGGAACACAACTTGTTCCTTGTTTAAATGGCATTAACCTTCCATAATCCAGGTGAACCTTTTGGTTCATATCTAAAACAAGTACAGTGCACAAGTAGTCCTTAACTTATCACAGTTCCTTTAGTGACCACTCAAAGTTACAATGGCACTGAAAAAAGTGACTTATGACCACATTTTGCACTTACGACCTTTGTAGTATTGTCATGATGGTGTGATCAAAATTCAGATGCTTGGCAACTGGTTCGTCCTTAGGACCATTGCTGGGTCATTGGATCACTTTTGGCAAACTTTTGATGAGCAAAATCAATGGTGAAGCCAGATTCACTTAACAACCATGTTACTAACTTGTCAACTGCAATGATTCACTTAACAACTGGCTGTAACATGGGACAAAACTCACTGAACAAATGTCTCACTTAACAACAGAACTTTTGGGCCCAATTATCATAAGTTGAGAATCTCCTGTATCTTTTGAAGCACTATTGAACAAAGAATGACCATCTATATTGTTGTAATCCACTTGACAAGTGTAAAAGTAGCGGTTTGGTGATGTTGGCAAAACCAACAAATTCCCCCATATTTTGTAAATTCCTTGAGTCAAGTGGGCTGCACTGTTTCCGTATTTTTCTTCTAAAATTCTGGATTTCTGTACTGTTAGGGCATTCCATTAGTATTTGAACAGATTGTATCCAAGAACACAGGAAATAGCTCATTTTTAAATTCTCATTGCTGCTGATGGAATGTAAGGTATCCTGACGGAAACAAATAATAACGAATAGAAGCATACAGGTCCTATCTCTGAATCAATTAAATATTCGGATAATATACATATACACTCTAGAGATAGACAGACAGACAGACAGACAGATAGATAGATATGATAGATTAAATGGATGGATGAATGGATAGATAGATATGATGCATACGATGGATGGATAGCTTAGATCGGAGGTAAATGATTTATAGATAGATAAATAGATAGTTATAGATTGGATGGATGGATGGATGGATAGGATAGATGATAGATATGACGGATGGATGGATGGTTAGGTGGGTGGATAGGTGGATGGATGGATAGATAGATGATAGATGGATAGATAGATTAGATCATAGATAAATGATAGATAGATAGATAGATAGATAGATAGATAGATAGATATTGGATGGATGGATAAATAGATGATAGATAAATAGATGATAGATATAATCGATTAGATGAATGGATAGATTAGATACATAGATAAATGATAGGTAGATAGATGATAGATATAATAGATTAGATGGATGAATGGATGGATGGATGGATGGGTGGGTGGATGGATAGATAGATGATAGATATGATAGATGGATAGATAGATAATGTCAGGTGAGGGTTCATTCAAAATCCAAGAAAGAAAACCTTAGACTCCATTGTTATAGAGAAAAGGACTTTTACTGAAAATTGAAGTGGTAGCATCAGAAGAATACAAGATCTGAGGCAATAGGTATGAAAATCACATATAGAAAGTTATGCCCATGTTCCCACCCCCGATCGTTCAAACTGCCCTTCCAATCTGAGATGTGTATAATGTCATGTGGGACATCTTCAGGCGGCGTTTCAAACATCTGGTATGCCAAGATGGTTGNCCCCCCCCCCCCCCGTTTCTATGGCTGCTGGAAAGACAAGCAGAAAAAGGATTCTTGAAGGTTGACAGATAGATAGATACGTAGATGGATGGATGATGGATGGATGGATGGATGATGGATGGATGCATACATACATACATCATATATACATACATACATATATTTAGATATACTTATTTTTTAAAAGGAAGATACTGACTAAAACAATCTCAGGAAGTAGGCCAAATAAAATAATTAAAATATATTGTTGATGAAACAAACCTTTCAGTGTCCCAGCAATCTTTTAAAAAAAGACTCAGGATGGAAAACGTCAATGCCCAAAAAGGGGAAAAAAATTCCAAAGCTGTCCAGTGATTCCACAGATAAGGCCATGTAAGAATGTTGTAACTTTCTTGGAATTGGGGCATAGCTATTCCTAATTTCTGCCTACAAAAAGACTAAGGCAAAAAGTAATGGCACCGTGTGCAAAACCTCTTGTTTAGCTTCAACGAGTGTTTTGTATTCATGTTGCCAACTTTTCATCTGGGGTGGGGCAGTCAAGTTTGCATAACAGAATGCCAGTGTTGGAGGGCAGGGACAGGTTCATAGGCTCCAAGCCTTTATGAAGAACACCTTCCCATCCCAAGATTGATCTGCATTTTCCCTCTAAATACATAAACCTAAACTTTGGTATTTTTTGGAGTAGTTTTGAATTATTGGCCAATAAAGTCAGATGGAAGATAACTGAATACAGATGATTTGGGTTTCAAGAACTGCCAGAAGTAGAATTATGGCTCTTCCAACAAAATTGTTCTTTTAATGATAAGCTTGCAGATTTATCTAGACCAGGAGTACATGTAACCTTGGCAATTTTAAGGCTTGTGGACTTCAACTCCCAGAATTCCCCAGCCAGCATGACTAAAGTTGCCAATTTTTATTTCAAATTTTTATCAAAGCTTTTCCTTTCCATGAGGAAATGCAATTGCTTTGTTTCCTGTCAGCATCTTGGATTCCTTCTTTTTGACAAATATCCTTTCTCTTCAACTTAACGACCTCAGTTGGGAGCAGAATTTCCCTTGATAAACAAGGCGGTTATTAAGTGAGCCACAGCCAATTACACCCCCTTTTTTTTGCCCTAGTACAGATAATCAGTGTAGTCATTAAGCAAATCGTGAGGTCACTAAGCAAATCTGGCTTCCCCCACAGCCTATTGCTGTGCCAGGATGTTTTTTTCTACATCCTGATTGGTTGGGAGTCTTGGTCTGTGTTTATTGGACTAGGGAGTTTGTTTGATTGGTGTTTCTCGTTTCTTCTGTCTGTTTATGTGGCTTTGGATTGGCTGGCAACACTGTGGTTCCTGTATTGGAGCTTTCTGGTCAGCTTGCCTTCGAGTAAAAGGACGGCTATCATCTATTTAGGAAGCTAGTTTCATCTGGTGCTGGTTGGGGGGTGTTTGAGCCTGGAGGTATCAGAGGAGTCTGTTTTGGCCAGATGTTTGCATGGCTGTGGTTGGAGATCTTCTATTTGAGAGTGCAGGCTTCCAAATAGATTGTGACCAGTCTGGTGGAATCATCTCTTCTATTCATAGCTTTCAGGGTTCCTAGTCCTAATAGATAATACTGTCCTTTACTCGAGGCCGAAGATTGCATGTAAACCTCTAACATAGGAAACACAGTGTGGCAGCCAGTCAACAGCCACAATACAGACAGATAGAAACCAGAAACACCAAATCAACAAACTCCAGACCAATAAGCACAGACCAAGACTCCCAATCAATCAGGATGTAGAAAAAACCATTCTGGGACAGCAGTAGCTAGCCTTCCAATTTAAAACTAAGGCTGTTGATAGCCTGACCCACATACCAAACTCAATACAGAAGCCTGATAATGGCATATTGCTGTTCTGCCGGAAACGTTGCTACAAATTTAAAAGCACAACTCCAATGATGTGGGATAATACCCGAAGGAAGCTGAACAGCACACATGTAAGTACCCACGAAAACGTTAAAAAACATACATATATATACATACACACACACACATACACACACACACACACACATATACATACATATATCCCTGAATTTTAGACTGATAAGATGTTAAGGACATTCCACTAATACCTGAGCTGTGAACAACAGGATAACAGGACTGATGCCATCTGAACTCAGTCAACTCCTATCTGGTTTTATTGGCAAATAATTCAGATGGGTGGATCGTTTCCCTCCTTCTTTAGGTCTCTGGAATGGTTTTGGTTTCCACAAACTTCTTGAAAGCTGTATCCAGCCTCTTTTGTAAATCCGATCTAGGAAATTATCTGATTCATTCTCTTGGTTTGTTATTTGTACATCCCTTTCAATTATTAAGCTATCAGCCAATTTCTGCTTTTATGTAAGAACATCGTTCTTACAACTTGTCATTTTTAAGTTTATTTTCAGATCAATCTCAGTCTTTGTTCCTCTTCCATATCTTATTGGACACAAAGTTTTTACCCAGAGGAGCAGTCCCACTTAAAATTAACTCCTGGGTCCTTTGTTCAAAAATTGGTCCTTCAAAATATCATGTTAAATTATTTTGTTCTTATTCTGTATTTTTAAAAAGTCAAATTTTTAAAAGTGTTTTTTTCTTCAACTGTTTCTTTTTTAAAAAAATAAAATTAAAAATAAAATTATTTTCCTATGCGAAGAAGTCTTGTAATTCTCAAATCTTATTTCAAATTTACCTGGACACTTATTTAATTTGTGACTTTCTAAAATCAATGTTTTAATCACACTTTGGTTGTTTATTTCAGAAAAAAAAGTCCTTAACATTGTATTTCAAACTCCTTTTGCTAAGTCCTGAAAGAAGCTCCCTAGGCGTTGTAAAAATCTGCCAATCAAAGCAGTTTTTAATAGCTCAAAAGTAAGTTAACAAGCAATTTCCAAAAGCGATAAGAAAAGTATGTGAACTGAGTGTCCTTAAAGGCAGCAAAAGTGGGTTGAGCAAGGTATTTATCCCCTTGTCTCCTAGAGCTCTAAACCCACCAGAGATCACTATCTTATGGTCTCCTTGCAAGAAGCAACTGTTTGGGGCACTTGTGGGCGATCTCAAGCCCCATCTTTATCCAGAGAGGAATTATCAAAGGGCCAATCTATTTTCTGGCTTTCATTCTGTCTCTGTCTGTCAGATCACCTTTGAGTGGAGATGTCTTCCGTTTGTCCTTTCTGGAAATTGGGACTATGGATTCAGGGAAGCAATACTATTGCTATTGATAGCCTGTGGGTTTCACTTCCTTGAGTGAAGACACCATACTTCTCCCCAGCTTCCAACCTGTCAATCAATTTTATCGACAGGCAAAGAAGCAGTTGCAAAATCACAGCAGTCCTGGCTGTAGTAGAGTCCTAAGAGGCAACAGCAGCCTTAATTTATCATGCATGGCTTCACGTGACCTAATAAATCCTGAACACCACCAGTGCTGGGATCATCTAATACAAGGGTCTTCAAACTTGGCAAGTTTAAGGCTTGTGGACTTCAATTCCCAGAATTCCCAAGCTAACATGATTGGAGGAGGAATTCTGGTAGTTGAAGTCTACAAATCTTAAAGCTGTCAAGTTTGAAGACTCCTGATCAAATAGTTCAGCTAAATTATGCGATGACTAGTATAGTAATGGAAAAGAACACCAGTCTTCTACTAAATGGGGTGAGGGAAGAGCAACAGTTTTAGCTTCCAGTTTCTATTTTGGGAAGTTGATTGCACAGGTGAAGGAAAGTATGCAATGATGGAATTGCATAATTGTAGAAACCACCCAGGAGAGTCAAGCTTTGCAACACCTTGATTGTCATGTAGATACTAGAGAGAGGATGTCAAGGGAAAGTGTCAACATCCAAGAAAGTAAGGGCAGACCATATCATGAACTGGCCATTCGGCACTTACCAAATACAGAGACACAGACCAGTAAGAACATGTTTTGTTGGTATACAGGAACGATAAGCAGGATAATTGAATTCTTTATTGGCCCAGTGTGATTAGACAAACAAGGAATTTGTCTTGGTGCATATGCTTTCAGTGTACATAAAAAGAAAAGATACGATACATTAATCAGTCATAAGGTACAACACTTAAATAGTCATAGAGTACAAATAGACAATCAAAATCATACTAGGAAACAGTCAGTAAAAATAAAAATCGTAAGGATACAAGTGATAACATTACCTCATAATGGGAGGTGATTGGGTGATAAGGAGTGATGGAGAAGATTACAATTAATAGTAGCGCAGATTCTAAATAGTTGGACAGTGTTGAGGGGAATTATTCTTTTACAAGAGTGATGGCTTTTGGGGAAAACCTGTCCTTGTGTTTAAGTTGTTTCTGGTCGTGGCAGTGGCTCTAATAACGGCGTTTTGAAGGGTGGGAGTTTGAAAACAGTATGTCCAGGATGTGAGGGGTCTGTAGATATTTTCAGGCCCTTTTGTTGAGTCGTGCGTCATGCGGTCCTCCATGAAGGCAGGTGGGTAACAATTGTTTTTTCTGCATCCTAATGACTCTCTGGAGATACCTTCTGTCCTGTTGAGTTGCAGAGCCAAACCAGACAATTACAGAGGTGCAGATGACAGACTCCATCATTCCTCTGTATTAACAGCTCCTGGGGCAATTTGAGTTTCCTGAGTTGGCGCAGAAAAAACATTCTTTGTTGTGCTTTCTTGATGACGTTTTTGATGTTAGGTGTCCATTTTATTGATTAATTGATCCTGACATTAGTAACGCATTACCAACATCATGACGACAAGCATGAAATCACTCTAATATTATAATTGAGGAAAGATTTAGAAAACCAAAAAGAGGCAGGGAAGCGTACGAGCCTCCCAATGGTTTCAGATTCAGGATTTATCGTTCCCTGTGACTTTTGACAAGTCACCTGACAAGCTTTAATTGGGTACAAAGCTTCGTCATTTACACTTAGCATATCTCCTTGTTTATTCATATGTACTGAAGGATTAAACTTTCTGCATGCATGAAAACATTGGTTTATGAATGTTGAAGTGAAAGCTAGCTGGTGGAAGAACAGGTCTGGCAGTGTCCTTCCCATGAAAGTATAATTCTTTTTTTTCCTGCTTTCTACTTTCACATAAGAAAGTGCTTTTAGGAGCACAACACAGAGCCCCTTTCTATGATATTCTTGAATCTTACTCCAGAATAAGGATAATTTTATACCATTTGTGCTCTTGGAATGGTAATGCACTTCCATCTGGACTGAAAAATTACAAGTTGTGCATGCATGAGGTGAATTTTATCCCAACATGGATCTTACTAAACCATGAAAGAAATTGAGAGGACTTCAAAAATTGTTCTGAATTCTAAATTATGAAGATTCTTACAGCTTTGGAATCGTAATTTCAAATAAGCCCAAAATGTGTTCTCTCTATGCCCTTTGAAAAAGACAAATACCATATGGCAAATACTAGTAACATTCATTTAAAGGAAGAAAAACAAGTCGGATCTTACAAACATCTCAACAACATAAAAAAAAACTACAGTACAATCTTTCTCTTAACCATTGAGCTTGTTTTTTTATTGGATTTATTCCCTTCTTTCTTTTATTTTATACAACACAAAAGGGAGTACACAATGTTCCCTCTTCCTCCAAAAACAACAGTTCCACCAGTTGTATTGCCCTGGCAGAGAATGTCCAAATTTACTTAGCTTTTATGCCTAAGAAAGGATTTGAATGCACATGACCGAATCCCATTTGCAGCCTTAATTCTACAGCCTGCTGTTACCTCACGATGTGAATTTAAGCTGAAATAAGTGAAAATGTGCCCTGCCTTTAGACAAATGTGCTTTGGGTTTCTAATCTGTGGTGAGTTGTGACAAATAGTTAAAACAAAAACTTGTTGATTTTGTTTCTATATTTGAATTTATGGTTCAGCCAGAGGTTCAGACTGGATTTGGCATTTTTGTCCACTTATCAAGTCCTTCTCAAAGACCTAGAATAGGCAGATGTGGATGTTTGATGCTGTTAAAAGTGTCTGAATTATTATGGTGGTTAATCTTTGGTGAGATTCACAACCTTTGGGGCTGGTTGGTAGCTCAACAGCTCAAGTCCTAACCAAAGACCTAGGAACTGTTAAGGTAGCGTTGGAGGATATAAGTTGTTCCAAAGAGGGTGACTTTTTGTAGAATCAGGGTATTCAACTCTGATAAATTCAGAATTTCCAAATAGCGAGATAGCCCTTTAGGTATTGCTCCAAGGGCTCCAATTACAATTTAGATAACACACGATTTCTTTTTCCAAAGTCACTCAACTTCAATTTGTAATTCCTGGTACTTTGTGATTTTTTTTCTTGCTGCGTGTCTACAATTCATGCATCACTAGGTATTGCAATGTCAACAAGGCAAACCTTTTTCAACTGTTGTTATGTCAGGTGTGTGTGTGTGTTTTTTTAACAACAAACATAAACAAGCACAAACATAAAACAACAAATAAATCATCTTTCCATTGTACAGTGTGTCGGTTGGTACATATCCTTTGTGCACAATATCAGACTTCTGCATTTCAATTATAATTCATATTATATGTATATATCAACTATACCTATTACATTATATTGTTATTAACATCTTATCAGACTTTAATTATAAATTCACATCATTCTTTTTGAGCAAATCTCACCTATTATATGACCTAATATGTAATATCATTCATTTCATTATAATCAATTATAACATATCATCACCTTATCATGACTATCATGTTATGTTTATATTATAATTTATTTCCCTATTTTCTTATCTAGCCATTGATAATAAATCCCAAATTTTATAATATTCTTTGTCTTCTTGTTCTCTAAATGCTAATGTCAATTTACTCATTTCTGCACATTCCATTATTTTCTTAATCACCTCCTCTTCTATCGGAATTTTTTCACTTTTCCAATTTTTGCCAAATACAATTCTACTATTATTGTTATTGTTATTATTATTATTTGACAGTATACACAGCAAATGAGATAACTATGCTGGGCTTCATATCACAAATCACTAGTCGAACACTTCCCAAGCATTTAGGACTGTGTGATGTATCAGCACATTATGTGAGCAGATCCCAGTAAGGTGGCCTTCTGCATCTGACCCATGGTGATTTTGNTTTTTTCAAGTTGTTTCTCGTCAATTCTGCTGTCACCAGGTATGGCAATGTCGACAATCCACACTTTTTTTTCCTCCACAATCACGATATCCAGGGTAATGTGTTCCATAACTTTGTCAGTCTGTCAAATATTTTATTTTTTATTATTATTGTCATTGTTGTTATTGTTATTATTGTCATTTTCATTGTTCTTGTTCTTGTTATTATTTCAATTGGAAACCTTTGTCAAAATTGCTACTTCGATTTCTTTCTTCTATGATGAAGTAATAGCTGTCCACAGCCAAGGCTCACAAGAGATGAGAAGAAATTAGGTACTGGAGGGGCACCGCCGTTAATTCCTGTAGATTGATTAAAATAAACAAGCCAATAAAAATTAGAAAAAGAAGAGAAGCAATACAGGTTTTCAAGAAAAGATTGCACAAAGTGTGTACAAAATGATATCAGGGGAAGGAAGTGGACTAGAAGACCTCCAGAGTCCCTTCCAGCCCTGTGATTGTATGATTCTGTGATGACAGGTAGTCCTTGACTTAAAACAGTTCACTTAGTGACCATTTAAAGTTACAGCAACACTGAAAACACTGACTTACAACTTACGTTTTTCACACTTGGGACTGTTGCCGCATCCCCATGTTGACATGATCAAAATTCAGATGCTGGGGCAACTGACTCATACTTATGACGGTTGCAGCATCCCAAAGGATCACGGGACTCTCTTTTGCCACATTCTGACAAGCAATGTGTCCATAGGAAAGCCAATTTCACTTAACAGCCATGCTACTAACTTGTTAACTCCAGGGATTCCCTGAACGACTGCGGCGAAAAATATATATTGCAAAATAAGAGCAAAACTCAACAAATGTCTCACCAGTATAAATGTCAGGCTCAGTTGTGGACGTTACTTGTATTTACCCTGTTTCCCCGAAAATACGACCTACCCTGAAAGTAAGTCCTAGCCTGGTTTTACATGTGTGCCCAACATAAGCCCTACACCAAAAATAAGCCCTAATTAAGACCACACCCACTCCAGAGTGCATGGGTAAAAATTAAGCTAGGGTGGGGATGAGGGGGTGGTGGAGCTCCTCTACTATTTACCTTTGGACAGTTGTAGCCCAGCCTCACACACCTCAACACCTACCTTGTCGGCCCATTTTTTCTGCAGCTGGCAAGGCTGGCAAGTGTTTCCTGAAGGCCTCTGTAGCTGATAACAAAGCTCTGGATCGATCCAGAGTTCTGTTACTGGCTGCAGAGGCCTTCAGGAAAGCCTTGCCAGCCATAGAAGAAGAAATTCCTGAAGGCCTTTGACAGCAAAATGGAGGTCGGGGGTGATGCACGCAAGTGAGATTAGACATTGGAGGACATCCCCTGAAAATAAGACCTGGTGCCTTTTTTTTGGTGGCAAAATATATGTATAAGACAGGTCTTATTTTGGGGAAAACACGATACATGCCTATAAATACTTGCAAATAGGACTGAGTGCTCAAATGAAACAAAAGACGAGCCCTTTCCACATTTTGCCTTAGGGAAAGAACAGGCCTTTGGAGTCTAAAGAGAAGACAAAGGAAGGATTAAGTGTGCTGCCACTCGGTTAGCTTCTTTTTTCTTTTTTTCTTGGCAGAACCAGTTCTTTTTTCCTGAGCCTATAGAATTTGCACAGAATGTGTAATTTGGCCCCAGGTCTTCTCATTCATAGGTTGCCAGGAGTTGCGGAGATCCTGCTTTCAAAACTGCAGTACTTAAGTCTGAGTGGTTAATAAAGGAGAGAATCTCTCCATGTATGCACAGAGGCAATGCACAGTTGCTACCCTGCTTCCCCGAAAATACGACCTATCCTGAAAGTAAGTCCTAGTTTGATTTTTGCATGTGCGTCCAATATAAGCCCTAATTAAGATCCGACACATTCCAGAGTGGACAGGTAAAAATTAAGCTAGGGTGGGGATGGGGGTGGGTGGAGCTGGCCTACTACTTACCTTTGGACAGTTGTAGCCAGGCCTTGCACACCTTGACACCTGCCTCGCTGACTCATTTTTTTCTGAAGCCGGCAAGGCTTTCCGAAAGGCCGCTGTAGCTGATAACAAAGCTCCCAATCAATCAGAGCTCTTTTATTGGCTGCAGAGGCCTTCAGGAAAACCTTGCCAGCCATAGAAGAAGTTCCTGAAGGTCTCTGACAGCAAAAAGGGGGCCAGGAGCAATGTGCACAAATGAGGTTAGTCAGTGGATGACGTCCCCTGAAAATAAGACCTGGTGCCTTTTTTGGTGGCAAAAAAAGACAGGGTCTCATTTTCAG
>BHFT01031655.1:0-43838 GCA_004320025.1 Laticauda laticaudata
GCCCTTGGAAGTTATGGGAGCGCCATCACTTGAGACTTTCAAGAAGAGATTGGACTGCCATTTGTCAGAAATGGTGCAGGGTTTCCTCTTGGATGGGGGGGGGTTGGACTAGATGACCTATAAGGTCCCTTCCAACTCTGATTATCTGTTATCTGCTATCATGTCACCCCTGCTCCTTCTTTTCATTGAACTAGACAAACCCAATTCCAGCAACCGTTCTTTGTATGTTTTAGCCTCTGGTCCCCTAATCATCCTTGTTATTCTTCTCTGCACTCTTGCTAGAGTCTCAACATCTTTTTTACACCGTGATGACCAAAACTGGATGCAGGATTCCAAGTGTGGCCTTACCAAGGCCTTATAAAGTGGTATTAACACTTCATGGGATCTTGATTCTATCCCTCTGTTTATGTAGCCGAGAACTGTGTTGGCTTTTTTGGCAGCTGCTGCACACAGCTGGCTCCTATTTAGATTCAGATAATCAGAGTTGGAAGGGACCTTGTAGGTCATCTAGTCCAACCCCCCCACCCAAGCTGGAGACCCAACACCATTTCTGACAAATGGTAGTCCAGTCTCTTCTTGAAAGTCTCAAGTGATGAAGGTCCCACAACTTCTGAAGGCAAAAGCTGTTCCATGGATTGATTGTCCTCACTGTCAGAAAGTTTCTCCTTATTTCCAGGATGAATCTCTCCTTGTTCAGTTTCCATCCATTATTCCTTGTCTATTTAAGTGGTTGTCCACGAGGACTCTGAGATCCCTCTTACAGTTACCACAATTGAGCCAGATACCACATACACCGTACCTGTGCATGTTGTTTTCCTTGCCTAAATGTAGAACCTTACTTTTTTTCATCCTTGAATTTCTAGTCCAACCCTCTTCCATTGCAGGGAATGAAATGACCCCCTCAGACTGTATCTTTCATCAGTGGCCCTATGAAAATAACTCTTGGTCATGGGGGTGATTGAATAACAGCTGGTTGATTTGCCTCTTTGGGCTGGGATGTTGAAGGGATGTTTAGGACTTTCTCTTAGTTCTTTCTTCATTGCATGGGGTAGAAAGGTCCCTGCACCACCAAGCGGATCTGGGAAAGGCTGTAATTCAAGTGGTAGAGTGCATCATCTGGGCCTGGATGTTCATAGCAAGGTGAAATGAGCCCTATGAAGACCCAACCATGATTAAGAATTGGCACCATAATTTAGCCATAAATTAAATTGAAGTCCAAAACCATCCATCCTGAGGATGCCAGTTTGGGAGAAAGGGTCTTATATAAAGAAACAAATTCAGAAAAAAACTATAGTTGAAAGAAGAACTTGGAGAAACCTCTTGTAATGCCAGAGGCGTTTCTCATCGACTCTGCAAGATGAACGCTCTTTAGATTGACCTTTCCAATCATTTAGTAGTAGTTGTTGTTTTTTCAAAAAAAATGTGGTTTTGATATTGCTTTTGATGGTGTATACTCCCCACCCCCCCACCCGTTTTTTTTCCTTTATGTTTTTGCAATCCATCACCTTGGCAACATTTCTCCGAAAGAGAAGCGGAGACAGAGGTACCGCAAATAAATGGAGTCACTAAATTAAATTAATGGGAGTTTGTGGTTTGCTTCAAATGAGCGGAGATTCTAGTTAATTGAATCTCTCCCTCCCCCAACCTCTAGACGTATTATAAGTCCCATCATCCACTATCAGCGTACCCAAACTGGATGTTACATACCACATCTGACACTCTACAGCAGGGGTATCAAACTCAAGGCCCCTGGGCTGGATCCTGGCCCACCAGGTGCTTAGATTTGGCCCGCGCAGCCGCCCTGGAAATAGCAAAGGACCAGCCCATGGTGCCAGCCTGTGGGCATGGCCTCCCCCAAGCTTTATTTTCACTGGCAGAAAGCTATCAAAACAAACTAAAAACAAAAGGAGAAATGTTACCCCCTTTTTAATTTGAGCACACAAGAAGGGACAGGAAAGGAGAAAGGGAAAGAGGAAAGACAAAGAAAAAGAAGGAAAGAGGGGAAGAGAGCAAGGAAGGAAAAATAAGGTAAGAGGGTAAGGAAGAAGAAAGGAGAATGAAGAGTGAAGGAAAAAAGGGAAGGAAGGAAGATTATAATGAGAGTGAGGGAGGATCTCAGGGAAGTTCTGCCTTAGCCTTTGGCCACCACATGGCCAAAGCCCTCAATGAAATCGAGTTTGACACCCCTATTCTACAGGTAGTCCTCAAGTTGCAACAGTTCATTTAGTGACCATTCAGATTTACAACGGCACTAGAAAAAGTGACTTAGGAGCATTTTCCACACTTACATCTGTTGCAGCATCCCCAATGATCACGTGATCAAAATTCAGACGCTTGGCACCGGGCTCGTATTTACAATGGTCGCAGCGTCCCGGGGTCACACGATCCCCTTTTGTGACCTTCTGACAAGAAAAGTTCATGGGAAGCCAAATTCACTTAATGACCGTGTCTCTAACTTCACCACTTCAGGGATTCACTTAACAACCAGGACCAGAAAGGAAGTAAAATGGGGCAAAACTCACTTTTAACCACCGTTGGACTCAGCAATAGAAATTTTGGGCTCAGTTGTGGTCGTAAGTCGAGAACTACCTGTATTTGAAGTGGCTTATTTTAAACTTGGCTTAATTCATACATGCAAGGATCAAGTTAGGATTTCATAATGTAAACTGTAGTTTGAAGCCCTGGCTTAATTCATGCTAAACCAAGATTTAGTTTGGATCTGATGATGCCATTTGTGCCAGCACACAAGTCCCAGCCAAACTTACCTCACTGCACATGCGCACACCTCCCAGCTGATTTTCTGCCCATTTGAGGCCTGTTTTCCGTCCTCCCAGAGGTTCAAGGGAAGCCTTTGCAGACTTTGGAGGCCAAAAAACAGGCCTGTTTTCATCACTTCCCATATTTCCAGAAATACCGGAAGTGACGAAACGGGCCTATTTTTCGGCCTCCAAAGGCTGCAGAGGCTTCCCTCGAGCCTCTAGAAGGCCAAAAATCAACTAGGAGGCGTGCAGATGCCCAGTGCAGGTAAGGAGGCAGGGGATCACATGCGCATGAGCAGGGGGCGCCACCCACGCGCACTGCCTTCTGGGTGCTGGCACACGAGCAAGTGCGCACACAATTTTTGGCACAGGAGCTCAAAAAGGTTAGCCACCACTGGTATATAGTTAGTTTGGGAATGAGAGCTGTCCTCTTAAGGGAATGCTTCATGTAGTTCATGTCACGTGGTCACATCTGTAATTCTGATTGACCTCTGCTTGGGCAGAGGAAGTTTCTGGGCATTCTTGCCTGGATCCCAGCATCATGCTGGAGTCTTCCTTTGGTATATCGCTATGAGATGAAGATAACCATTTTTTCACACGATGGAGGCAAACTATTAATGCAAAGATTGGACATAAGGTGGATCTCAGCATAACTGTGAGTTATACTTTGAGATGCCTGATGTAATCCAATAAAGTAACTTTGTATGGAAGCCTTTATAGTGTTGAACTGCCTGTCTCTGTATTCAGCCAGAAAATTAGAGACTTGAAAATTACCCAGTTGAGAAACTGTGCTTTATGTCATCCTATCACTTGCAATTGCAGGCTGATCAATAAAAAAATATAGTAGCATTCATTCATTCAACCAAAAGGATTGCCACAGATTGGAAAGGATCAATCTCATTTAATTTTATTTTGAACTCCAGACTGGGAGTCAGTACAGATTCTGAAAGGTGCTAAAGTTTATTTTATTGTTTCTGGGGTGGTGGAATGTTTTTCAAAATGTGATCCAATCTTCAATGATCCTTTTTTCTTGGAAAATGATAAAGAACCAACCTGAAAAAGCAGGAAAACCTGAAAGAGATTTGTAAGGATTAAAAGAAAAAAAAACAAGAAAAAATTCAAGAGCAAAATCGAAAAAGACCTCACCAAAGTGCACATTCTTATAAAAACATCTAAAAAGCATTAAAAGTTATGAAGCTGGATGAAATGGGTATTAAAAAGGATTTCTGCAATCAGACTGTGCTTGAAGTGGTACCATTTGGATGGTAAAAAGTAAAACGATAAAGAAAAGGGCCAAGATTGAGTTTTTGGAGAAATAAACAAATTTAAAACACATCTTTCTGAATCTCTCCCCCCCCTGCCCCCCCATCATCTATCATCTATCAACCATCTCTTTCTTTAATCTATCCCTGTCATTATCTATCTGTCTATCTATCAATCGATTGTTGATATCTATTTGTATGTCTATCAATCTATCATCATCTATCTACCATCTCTTTCTTTAATCTATAATAACTCTCTCTCTCTCTCTCTCTCTCTCTGATCTATGTACCATCTCTCTCTATCATCTGTCTCTATCATCTATCTTTCTATCTATATTATCTACCTGCCTACCTATTATCATCTATTATCTTTCACTCTCTTTCTCTCTCGCTCTGGCTATCTATCTATCTGTCTGTCTATCTATCTGTCCATCCATCCATTCATCTATCTATCTATCTCATCAGTCGATCTATCTATCCATCCATCTATCTGTCCATCCATCCATCTATCTATCCATCTGCCCATCCATATCTATCTATCTATCTATCTATCTATCTATCTATCTATCTATCTATCTATCTATTCACCCATCCATTCATCTATCTATCCATCTATCAATCCACCTATCTATATCTATCTATCTATCTATCTATCTATCTATCTATCTATCTATCTATCTATCTATCTCACTATCTATCTACAGTATATCTGTCTGTTTATCTATCTATCTATCTATCTATCTATCTATCTATCTATCTATCTATCTATCTATCTATCTATCTATCTATCTATCTATCTATCCATCTATCTATCTATCTATCATCTATCTTGTTGTTTTGGGCAACTCCAAGCAGCTTACAATACAATAAAAAACAGGGATATAAAAATCACTCTGGAATTTAAAATTGATTAAAATTAGAAACAGTTGAAGAACTTACCTCTATAATAAAGGACCTAAGTCGCTCTTGACTTAACAAACCATTAATTTAGCGAACGCCCAAAGTAACAACTATGCAGAAAAAAAACCCATGTTCCTCAAACCCAAAACCATCGGAGCATCCCCATGGTCACGCGATCACAATTTTGGGGCCTGGCCACCACTGTGCCGAATCCTGGACCATGGGAATCACCATTGGGGGCCTTTTCCCAGCTGACCTTCTAAGAAGTCGAATCAGTGAGGGAAGGCTGATTCATTGAATGACTCTATGATTCCCTTACAGGGGTGGGATTCAAGAATCCCAGCCACCGGTTGACTCCCCGGTTGCTGGGTGGGTGTAGCCACGGTGGGCATGTCCTACTGGAACTTCCTGTTTCTGGCTTCTGGTGGGCCTCCAGAGCCTGGGGGAGGGCCGTTTTTCACCCTCCCAAGAGTCCAGAGGCTTCTCCCAGGCCTCTAGGAAGGCGAAAATGGCCTTGGAAGCCAAAAACAGACCCGTATTGTGACTTCCGGTTTTCCCGGGAGGGCCATTTTTCCCCCCTCCCAGAGCCTCCATGTGGACCTTGCACCTTCTATCCAAAATGGGCTGCGTGGAGACCCCTGGGAGGGGAGTGATGGGGTGGGCGGGACCAGCCGGTCGGTTGAAATATCGGTTCAGTGAACCAGATGCAACTTTAACAACCAGTTCGTCAGAACCAGTCCAAACTGCTGCCTTAACAACTTCGGTGATTTCTTTAATCATATTTTTTTTAAAAAAAGAGGATTGTAAAACTGGGTGTGACTCACTTAACAACCGCAACCAAAATTCTGGTCCCAGTTGTTGTCGTACATCAAGGACTATCTGTATACAGTCTGTTCTGTATGGGAAAGGGAAGGGACCGGCCCAAAGGGGCCCCAGTGATTCTTCTTGAGCTTGCAATATGGAAGCATAGAAAAACACAATGAGGCGGAGGAAGAGGAAGAGGAGGAGGACGTGGTAACAGGTGTGGACTACTGAGAGGTGGGCCCCTGCTGGATGGTAGGCTGTGATTTGTTGTCGCTTTTCTACACCACAACAACAAAATCACTAGTCTTCCAGTCAGAAGCAGGCCAGGTCTTCATCCGTTGGGTGTCCTTCAGAGCTTCCAGGTGAGGCTGCTGCTTCCTACAAAGGAAGGGAATGATGAGCTTCAGGTTGGAAGGAGATTGTGAGATCCTACAACTGATGCCCGTCCATCCATCTACCCATCCAGGGATCTAAGCATCAAGGGGGACCTTCAAGAAGGAAACAGATCCCTTGAGATGAGATAGTGGATTCTTCACAGGATCTGACAGCTGTGCATGAAGGCAAGTAAGTAAATTGATGGGGAGATAGCTACATAGGAAGGTAAAGGGGTGGATGGAATGGATGGATAGTGTTGTGGCCTGTCAGACAATGGTCCCTCCAGCAGCTGAATCGGAGGAGGAGGAGGAGGCGTGAGAGTCAGGGTCAGCATTAGGGCAATCTGAGAGCTCCAAAGGAGAAGAGGGAATGGAGCTGGGAGAGAGAGAGAGAGAGAGAGAGAGATGGAGCCTGGGCCGTCCCTCAGCCCTCAGACGGAGAGTCAACGGCCCCCAGGTCTGGAGGTGGCTGATGAGGAAGAGAAGGAATAGCTGGATCCAGTGCCTGACATGCGGATGTGCAGAAGGCAGAGGAGAGGAGAGCAGTGGAAATCTATGGGCTGATCCTTGGGATGGAAGAACCTCCACTGCTAGTGAAGTCCCACCCTACTTCTGGGGAGAAAAGGCAGAGACAACTATTCATCTTCCTGCCAGACAGACTTGTTAGACTGCATTGAGAAACTTTTTTCCGGGGCTGTTGGCGCTCCTAATAAAGGAATCTTTGAGTTCACGTCAGACGGTTTGTCATGTTTGGGAGCTGGGTCAGAGCAGATGGATGGATGGGTCTATAAGTAGCTAAATGGGTAGGTACATATCTAAGTCAATGGATGGATGAATCAGTAGACAGATATCTGAGTACATAGATAAGATGGAGAGAAATTGATATATCGACAGGTGAGTCATTGACCTACGGATATCAAAGAGATTGCACTTGTCTACACTGAAACAAAGACACATTCCACAACCGAATGAGGACATAAATGGGGGTTCATTCGGGGGGAGGGGGAGAAGCTCCATGCCTTGGACCCTTCCTTGCCCCCTGAGTGAGGAAAAGATGGGGGAGCAGTGGGGCAGGCACTCCTGCTCTCCCCTCCACTTGACTTAACAGATAATCATTGTTGGAAGGGACCTTGTAGGTCATCTAGTCCAACCCCCCCACCCAAACAGGAGACCCAATACCATTTCTGAAAAATGGCAGTCCATTACCTTCTTGAAAGCTTCCAGTGATGGCGTTCCCACAACTTCCGAGGGAAACTTCTGTTCCGTGGGTTGATTGTTCTGTCAGAAAGTTTCTCCTTATTTCCAGGTTGAATTTCTCTCCTTGTTCAGTTTCCATCCATTATTCCTTGTCTGGCCTTCAGGGGATTTAGAAGATAGATTGACCCTCCCTCCTCTCTGTGGCAGCTCCTCAAATATTGGAAGACTGCTATCCTGTCTCCCCTGGTCCTTCTCTACGAGACTAGGTAGGCCCAGTTCCTGCAATCGATCTTCATATAAACAGAACAGAACAGAGTTGGAAGAGGGATCTGGGAGGTCATCTAGTCCAATCCCCTAACCCTACATCATTTCTGACAGGTCTCTTGAAAAGCCTCCAGTGATGAAGTTCCCACAACTTCTGTTTCATGGATTGATTGTCCTCCCTGTCAGAAATTCCACCTTATTTCCAGATTAAATCTCTCCTTGATCAGTTTCCATCCATTATTCCTTCTCTGGCCTTCGGGTGCTTCAGAAAATAGCTTGACCCCCTTCCTCCTCTCTGTGGCAGCCCCTCAAATATTGGAAGATGCTCTCCTGTCTCCCCTGGTCCTTCTCTTCACTAGACTAGCCGGGCCCAGTTCCTGCAACTGTTCATCGTAAGTTTTAGCCTCCAATCCCCTTATCATCCTGGTTGCTCTTCTCTGTACTTTTTTCTAGAGTCTCAACATCTTTTTTATAGTGTGGGGACCAAAACTGGATGCAGTACTCTAGGTGTGGTCTTACTAAGGCTTTACAGAGTAGTATTAGTACCTTCCTTGTTATCCAGGTGCTTCTGGCAGCAAAGGGACACCTACCTTAGCCACTTGCCCATCCCTCTCTTTGGGGTCTGCCCCCTCAGCTGGCAGAGCAGGGCAGGGTAGTTGTGAGGGGGGGCACGGGGCTGGCCTTCCCATCCTAAGAGCTTCCCCACCCCCACTTCATTCCACAAAGAGCAGAGAGAAGATTTGAGTGGAGAGACCAGGTTGCGCGTAGAGCTTAATTGCACAAAAGTGCCCTGGCCGCTTTGCCACAGCTACTTTGCCGAAATGCTGGCGTGGGAAGTGGCAGGGAAGGAACAGGGGAGTGGGGTTTTTTTTTTCCCCTCTGGCCTTTTGACAGGTTGTTAACAGGGTCTTGATGGTCTCTTTTGTTGAAAGAGCAATTTGAACCTTTCTGGGCTACAATTTTCAACTTTTTAAGATATATATATATATATATATATATGTATACTCTCAATCTTACATGGGAAAAGACCCGAACACGCCAAGACCTTCATAGATAGATAGATAGATAGATAGATAGATAGATAGATAGATAGATAGATAGATAGATAGACAGATGACAGACAGATAGATAGATAGAGAAGGAGGAGGAGAAGAAGAAAGGGATGAGGGGGTTTTTGGTAGGGGGTCAGGGGAGAGAAAGAAGAGGCAAGAGTCATTTTAAAAAAAATAAAAAATAAAATAATAAAGGGAGCCCATTGGCGAAGGAAGAATTGCTGGGGGTTTTATCTGAAAAATCTCTCGAAGGAGACAAAAAAATTGCTTCTCTTCACGTTTTTCTTTTCACAAGGGGGAAGTGCATAGCAGTCAATGAAAGCTTCTGCAGTCTTCTTACAATTTAATCCTGATTGGAAGGGCACAGAGTGGCAGAACCCTAGGAGTGCGTGGCACTGGAAGGAACCCCCAGCAGTCATCTAGTCCAACCCTCTTTGATGTGCAAGAAAACCTCTTCACAAAACCAGACCCAGAGCAAAAATCCTCAACCGCTCCCCCCACTTCCCCAGGTAGACTCTTCCATTATGTTGTGCGTCTTATATAGCAATAGAACTTAAGACTTATATACCATTTCACAGTACTTTACAGCCCTCTCTAAGGGGTTTACAGAGTCAGCATATTTTCCCCAACAATCTGGGTCCTCATTTTACTGACCTTGGAAGGATGGAAGGCTGAGTCCACCTTGAGCTGGTCAGGATCAAACTGCTAACAGTGGGCAGAGTCAGCCTGCAATGCTGCATTCTTACCACTGTGTGCCATCAGGGTTCTTGAGAGAGAAAGAGAGGGAAGGAGGGAGGGAGGAAAAGAAGAAAGGAAGGAAATAGACTTATATACCATTTCACGGTGCTTTACAACCCTCTCTAAGTGGTCTACAGAGTCAGCCTCTTGCCCCCAACAATATGGGTCCCCATTTTACCCACCTCGGAAGGTCGGAAGGCTGAGTCAACCTTTGAGCCTGGTGAGATTCGAACTGCCAAATTGCAGGCAGCCGGCAGTTAGCAGATGCAGCCCTGCAGTGCTGCACTTTAACCACTGCACCACTGCAGCTCATATTCCCCCCCCCCTTACATTTCAACAAAATCTGGAGAGCTGAAAGCTTACACACCTTGTATTTGGGCCTGGTTTTGGTGGCCTATCGAAAAATGTTCCTTTGTCCACCTCCTCTGGGGCCTGCCTGGATGAACCTGAACAGAACGGTTGGGAATAAACAGAAAGGAATAACAATAAAATAAGAATGAGAAACGTGTGGCAGTTAAGCCTCCCTTTCAGTTCTTGACTCCAGACTCAACACTACAAGTTCCTCCAGCCTGTCCTTAAACAGTAGGGCCAGTTTGGTATGGTGGGTAAGATACTGGCCTAGAAACCAGGAAACAGTGAGTTTTAGTCCTGCCGTATGCACCCTTCAGCAGGGGATTGGACTAGAAGACCTCCAAGGTCCCTTCCAACTCTGTTATTCTCTTCTCTTCTCTTCTCTTCTCTTCTCTTCTCTTCTCTTCTCTTCTCTTCTCTTCTCTTCTCTTCTCTTCTCTCCCATCCCATTCATTCCATTCATTCCATTCCAATCCATTCCATATTTTCTATTCTATTCTATTCTATTCTATTCTATTCTATTCTATTCTATTCTATTCTATTCGTTCTGTTCAGTTCTGTTCTATTCCATTTCTTCATTCCGTTCTATTCTATTCCACTCCATTCCATTCCATTCCAATCCATTCCATATTTTCTATTCTATTCTATTCTATTCTATTCTATTCATTCTATTCTATTCTATTCTATTCTATTCTATTCATTCTGTTCTGTTCCGTTCCACTCCACTCCACTCTATTCCATTCCATTCTATTCCATTCCAGATGACCTTTGAAGTTCCCTTTGGTGCTAAGTTTTAGATTCTAAGCTGTCAGAAAGACTGGACAATGGTCTGCCTCGGCTCTTGTCTCTTGAATATTTGCTGCTTCATGGGAGGAAGGGCAGCAGGGCCGATGGAAACCCCCTCCCTCTTTCTCCGCCTTTCTCCCCCAAATGTCATTCCTGTTGGAAGCCAGGCATTTCCACCCTTTAAGGACGCCCAGCTGAGCGACTGGCTCTCACAGCCGAGGAGGGGGGTCTCTAACAAGGTTTTTCTCCTTCCCTGGCTGCACAAGCATGCGCCTGGCCAATCATGGCATAATGGAAGCCTGCACTCCATCGTAAGCCTTGAATTAGGGTTTTGCCGCTAAGAATTCATTTGACTTTCATTGAAACTGTTCCAAAGTCTGAGTTCTCTCCCCCTTCTGACTCCTTTTGTTCAAACACGGCAAAGAGTATTTTTTTTAAAAAAAGTTGAAGTACAAAATGTCCTCTCTCTCTCTCTCTCCCTCCTTCTACCCCCCCTCATTTATCCATTTTGATCTGTCTAGCCATTTTGATTGATCTGTCTTTATCTACCTGTCTGTCTGTCTATCTGTTCTTTCTTTCTTTTTCTATTTATCTCATCCCTCTATTTCATACATCTATCCACCCCTCCATCCATCCATCCATTTATCTCTCTATCATTTATCTTTCCCTCTCTATTTTGATCTAGCTATCTTTTCTATCTATCCACCATGTTTTTCTTTCTCTCTTTCTTTCTCTTTCTAGATGACATCTGTCTATATCTATCTATCTATCTATCTATCTATCTATCTATCTATCTATCTATCTATCTATCTATCTATCTATCTATCTATCTATCTATCTATCTATCTGTATCATCTGTCTGTCTGTCTGTCTATACTTCTCTCCCCCTTTTTCTCTTTCATCTGTCTATCTTTGATCCTTCCACTTCTCTCTCCTTATCTCTCCCATCCATCCATCCATCTGTTGTGGGTCCATCTATCTATCAATCTAGGACAGAAAGGCAGAATTCTCAATTTGTCAGAATCTCAAGGTGTTTCCTGATACACACCCCAGCTCAAGAGAACAAGTGACAATGATTGGGTGTGAACCGTAAATGGAGCCTTTCTATTATAGTCCTAAGTCACGATGGTCATCACATGACAGACCCAATTTTAAAACCTTTTTATTGCAGGGGTCATTAAGTGAATTCTGTGGTCATTAAGCAAACCCATGGTTTACTATGTGGTTTTTTTTTTTTGTTGTTGTTGACAAAGCCAAAAGCAATGTTGACTTTCAGCCATAAATGTTGTCATCTAGGGTCATGTGAGTATAGGATGCTGCAAATGGACATAAGTGTGAGTTGGTTGCTGAGTGCTTGAAATGTGGTCACACAACTGGGAAGGGCGGCCATCTGACTTTCGGAACAAGAGCGTAAGTACACGTCATCCTTGGTTTAACAGCCACAATTTGAGCCCAATAGTTCCCTCGCTAAGCAAGGCAGCTTTTAAGTGAATTTCCCTCCATTTTGCAACCTTTCTTGCCATATTTGTTATTTAAGTGTGTCATTTTATTTATTTTATTTTATTTATTCATTTAATTTATATTGCCGCCTATTTGCCCGTGGCGACTCGAAGTAGCTTACACAATGTAAAACTATATTAAAACAACAAAATCTAACAAAAAGAATCAAATAAATTAGTAAAGTACAACAGAACAAAATTTGGGAAAACAAAAAAATAAAACAAAAAACCAAAAAAAGAGCCCCAATGACAGCAGATCACACTAGCCATTTGAAGGGCTCCAACCCTCCCTGGGTTCCCCAGGCCCGCTGGCAAAACCAGGTCTTCAGTGCCTTTTGGAAGAGTATTAGTGAAGGGGCCATTCTAATCTGTGGGGTTGCCGTTGCTAAATGAGTACCACGGTCGTTAAGTGAAATAGGCTTCCCCTGTGAACTTTGCTGGGCAGAAGGTCGCAAAAGGGGATCACGTTACCCTGGGATGCAGCAACTGTCATAAATACGAGTCAGTTGTCAAGCATCTCAATTTTGATCATGTGACCACAGGGATACGGCAACGGTCATCAGTGTGAAAAATGGTCATAAGTCACTGTTTTCACTGTTTTCAGGGTCATTGCAACTTCAGTCACTAAACAAATGGTTGCAAATTGAGCACTACCTGTACCTTTGGGGAGGGGACTGTGATGACCCAGGGTGGGATACAAAAGCAACAAAGTCACAAAAAAATGAGCGAAGTCCCTTTAATTCTTTCCACTTGGCTTCAAAGGTCCAATTATCATTGACTAAGAAAAATTTAATTCGGATGCCTCCTGTAGCACCCTGCTGGCTAAAACGGGCTGCATGGCCTGTTTTTGGCCTCTTTTGGGCTTCTTTTTTGGCCATTTTCAGCCCGTTTTTTCGGCCCATTTTTCAGGCCAGCAGAGTGCTGCAGGGGACCATGGAGGGTGAAAATGAGGCACAGGGCCTGTTTTAGCTGCCAGAGGCACTGTGGGCAAGTCACTTGATATTTCCAGGTTGGCCCCGTGAGCTGCATTAAAAACACCCCATGGGCCAGATTGGGCCTGCGGGCCTTGACTTAACAGATAACAGATAATCAGAGTTGGAAGGGACCTTGTAGGTCATCTAGTCCAACCCTCCGCCTAAGCAGGAGACCCTGCACCATTTCTGACCGAGGACAGGCCAAGCTCTTTATGAAAGCCTCCAGTGATGAAGCTCCCACAACTTCCCAGGGCAACTTCTATTCCATGGGTTGATTACTCTCCCTGTCAGAAAATGCCTCTTTATTTCCAGGTTGAATCTCTCCTTGTTCAGTTTCCATCCATTATTCCTTGTCTGGCCTTTGGGTGGCTTGGAAAATAGCTTGACCCCCTTCCTCCTCTCTGGGGCAGCCCCTCAAATATTGGAAGATATTATTGGAAGGATATTGGAAGGATATTCTCAATAACCAAATATTGGAAGGATATCTCCCCTGGTCCTTCTCTTCCCTAAACTAACCAGGCCCAGTTCCTGCAACCGTTCATCATATGTTTTAGTCTCCAGTCTCCTTATCATCCTGGTTGCTCTTCTCTGTACTTTTTCCAGAGCCTCAACATCTTTTTTATAGCGTGGGACCAAAAAAAGGATGCAGTTACTCCTGGTACAGTCTTACTAAGGCTTTATAGAGCGGTATTAGTACCTCACTTTGACACCTCTGCTGTAGATGCCATTCCACTTAGGACTACACATTGAGTGAGGCTGGCCAGCCAGTTACGAATCCCTCTGGTGGTGACACTGTCTAACCTATGTTTTTCTATCTTGGTATCTCTGCTTGACCAAAGGATGGAAGAGATGGAGATGAAGAGAGGGAAGGATTTAGGAGTGGTGAAATCATGCCTGCATCAAGGTCCCATAGCCAAGGCCGTTGAGACTCCTCATTGTCCCTTTGCAGGGATTAAAGAAGTCACATGGACCTCAAAGGGACAAGGGCAAGGCCATCGTTTAGGGAACATAAAGATCTGGCAAAACACAAAGTAATCCTGGATTTATCTGATGGCTGTCAAGGTTGGATCCAACTGCAGCTCATCTATTACCAGAACCCAGCTAACAATGGTGGGAAAAAAGATCGTAAAGCGATGCACAACTCACTTAAATGTCTCACTTTACGCTTGAAAACTTGGGGACTCCATTGTGGTCGTAAGTCGAGGACTAATTGTACTAATTGAACAACTGCAACGGTTCACTTAACAGCGGTGGCATGAAAAATAGTATTGTGCCCCTAAATGAATTGAATCTGATTCCAAGGTGGAGGTTGAGCAGCTGATAGGAAGTGGAAGTGTAGCTCCAGTGGCTGTGGAGGAAACTGGGGAAGGGCACAGTCTGGCTATCAGAGGAAGACCCAGGCCCATCCTCCTCTTCATTCTAGGGCACGCAGGGAGGAACGGAGAAGGGAGCAATGTGAGTTGCATGGCTTATGGGGGAGGAAACGGCCCTGATTCCCTTCATTAGCTGCAGCTGGGAAAACAGGATTTAAAAAGGGCGTTTGCGCACAGCACCTTGCTGGAAGCAAAGCGTGAATTATCTTTGTTTTTCAAGTCCTATCTGGATTCTGGCGTCCTCCCAACTGGATGTGTTTCGTTATCTTTTGAAGTCTGCAATTCCTTATCCTGCCCTGTGTCATTAATTGCTGCAGCTGTGGTTTGTGCTGGTTTTTATTTATAATGTATATGTATTTTGGGTTCGGACTGAATTTCTTCCCTTTAAAGACTTTTTTGGGGAGAGTTTTTTTCTCCAGCTGGTGATAACTGGACATTGGGGGCCAAATTGGAGGAATTAAAGGGACTTTACCTACTTTTGTGACTTTGTTGCTTTTGTGCCACGCCCCTTTGGGTCATCACAGGTGGTAAAATGGGGCAAAACACACTTAATTGTCTTGCTCAGTGACACAAATCTTGGCCTTAGTTGTGGTCATAAGTCGAGGACTGCCTGTACAACAATTGGAGAGCCAGAATGAAAGATGCCAACATCAATCAGTTACACCAAGAAATAAACAACATCTCTACAGGTAGTCCTCCACTTACAACTGTTCATTTAGTGACTGTTCTAAGTTACAACATCACCGAAAAAAGTGACTGACGACCATTTTTCACAGTTATGACCATTGGAGCACCCCCTATGGTCATGTGATCAAAATGCAGACGCCTGGAAACTGAACTCACATTTATGACAGTCGCAGAGTCCTGGTGTCACCTGATCCCCTTTGGAGACCTTCTGACAAGCAAAGTCGATTGGGAAATCCAGATTCACTTATCAATGGTGTGGCTCACCTAAACAGCTGCAGCGATTCGCTTAACAACGGTGGCAGGGAAGGTTGTTAAATGGGGCCAAACTTGCAGAACAAAAGGTTTTGCTTAGCAAACCAAAATTTCCAGGCATAAACATCGAGGACTTGCCTGTATTACTATTATTATTTAACCAGACCTCCTGTTTTTGCAAATATTAAGTGGTGCAGAAGATGTCTAAGCATGGGTGGGAATCAAAAATCCCAACAACAGGTTCACTGTCTGGTTGCTGGGTGGGCATGGCCATGGTGGGCATGGCCTACTGGAACTTCCGGGAGGGCCGTTTTTTGCTTTCTCCAGACTCCATAGACTTCCCTCAGGCCTCTTGGAGGGCGAAAATGGCCTCACCCTGGCTCCAGAGGCCCTCTGGAAGCGGGAAACAGGTCCGTTTCCAGACTTCCAGTACTTCCAGTTTGGCCCATTTATCGCCCTCCCAGAGCCACTGCACGGACCCTGCACTTACCTGCATCCAAAATGGCCCGCCTCGAGACTCCTGGAAGGAGCAGGCCGGGCCAGCTGGTCAGCTCAACCACCGGTTCANGCCCTCCCAGAGCCACTGCACGGAGCCTGCACTTACCTGCATCCAAAATGGCCCGCCTCGAGACTCCTGGAAGGAGCAGGCCGGGCCAGCCGGTCAGCTCAACCACCGGTTCAGTGTGTCGGGTCTCCAACAAACGTACCCCTTCAAATCATAAGTCTCTAGCCGCATCTGTCAGACTAAAAAAACAAAATGTTTTATTAGAAGTGGCCATGTTGGTGTTAGCTGGATGCAGCCGATACTAAAATAAATCATTTCCCTCTAGACCCTGATCTTCCCACCACCACCCTGGATGTATATTTTCCAATGAGACACCTCCAGGGGTGGGATTCTACCAGTTCAGATCGGTTCTACAGAACTGGTTGTTATGATTCTGCGTGGTTCGGAGAACTGGTAAATCATGCCCCTAACTGGCCCTGCCCCTCTCCACCCACCCCTCCCCTCCCCACCCAATCAGTCCTTATGACGCATGCCCAAAATCGCTGTGTTCTTCCCCACCCAGTCACGCCTTGAGGTATTTCTTTTTTTTCCTCCCAACGATCAGCTGTTCCTATGATCAGCTGTGCCAGGATTCCCCTCGCTGTCTTACTGCTTTGTCCAGGAGGCTTCCCTGAGACCCAGGAAGGCAAAAAATGGGCCAAGGAGGGGCGCAGCATCCCCCTTGCCTGCCCCCCTTGCACTCCATTTTTTGCCTTCTAGGCCCCAGGGAAGCTTCCTAGGAGAAGAAATGCCCCCCAGGAGGCTTCCCTGAGGCCCAGAAGGCCCCTAAACTGAGCGTGCCCCCCAAAGGCTTCTTTTTTTGCCTTCCTGGCCACATCCACAGAACCAGTTGTTAAAAAATTTGAATCCCACCCATGGACACCTCCATAACCAAGAGTCATCTATCATGGTCTCCAGTAATATTTTTGCACTCCGACAGCTTTGGGCTGCCAAGGCAATTATCTGAGGCATTTTAGGAATGCACTGCTGACTTCCGGTTTGCAAGGCTTCGGTGGCAGCAGGAATCCGTGATCGTGTGCGGTTCCTGCTGCACTCGCCATTGGAGTGCCCCTGATCCAGCTGGGTTTGGGGGCTATAGTTACCCCGTAGAGGTAACTGAAGACAGGGGAGACTCAGCAGGGGTCCGGGGGAATCGCAACCCCCTCCTCAGCTGGCTTAACCTTCCCTTTTCCGAAGTGGTGAGACGCAGGTCAGTCAATGGCACCACAAGGAAGCTTTCAGTCAGGTAAGAATGTGGCAGGAGAGAAGCTGAGAAGTGAAATTTTGGCTAAACCGGATGATAGTAATATATTAAATACCGCTGGAATTTAAGTTTTTATTAAAGATACATTTCCGACGAAGATGCAGGCAAATGAAAGTAAAAAGGAAAGTTTGTTTTTTCTTACTCTCCTTTCTTACGGTGTATAGCAAATGAATTGGAAGAATTGGAAAACCCGTTTGGCATCAAGCCAGGTAATTAAATTGAAATTGAAGCAAAGGGACATATAAAGATTTTCTGAGCATGGAAAAAATTTTTTTCATAAGTGGAAGGGAGAGGAAAAGAATTAATATTAAGATTTTCTGGAGGAGGCTGCTTGGAATTTATAAGATTAGAGCAAAACTGTAACAAAACTTTCTTAAAAAAGTATATTTAACTGGAGCGTTATAATGAACCATAACCCTAGGAAGACGAAATAAAAAAGGATAGAAAGTGCTTAAATGAAACAGACTGTGGGTGTATTGGATTGACTTGGTGACTTTGGACTTTTTGGAAATTATTATTTAAGACTAAAAATATTGGGTTGTCTAAAAAAAACATTTCACCAATGGCACTACCTTGTTGAATAACGAAAATTGGAATTTAAAAAGCTGAAAGAAGATGGACAAGAAGGGAAGAGTTCTCTGGATGCTGTTTCAATTTTGTTAGAAATGGCGATTTATACCTTACCAGAAACTACAAGAACAAGAAGAGCTCGATGAAGAAGAAGCGCATCGTAATAACAAACAACTTTAGCAGGAAGAAAAGGGAAAGAGGGCAAGAGAATGGAGAATTTTAAGACTTAAAAACAACCAAAAAAAGGAAAAAATCATACAATGTCGAGAAAGCAAAGAAAAGACATACAGAAGAAGGTGCGAAGAAGGTAATAAGACCAGGATTGGAGAAGAAAGGAAGGAAAAAAGGGAAGATAACGTTTCAAAGTTAAAACAAAATGTAAGAAACAAGATTTTATTCAAGAAATAGTGGGTAAAAAATTATGATTTAAAAAAAGACTGCAAAAAGTACCATAAGATTATATGTTGTATTTATTCTTGAAATATGTTGAAAACTGAATTTAATATAGAGTTAATTTGCTATGATCATTGTTTTAATTATATTATAACTATTATTCTTGTTTTATTTTTTATTATAAACTTATATATTCTTTTTTATTTTATAATATAGTAAGTTAGCTTAAGAAATGTACTAAGCAGAATCGGAATGAAAAGTATATATTATTTTAAGGTCTAATATTAGGAAGATTTTAAAGGCATTATATTCAATCAGTGATTACATGGAAACTTTTGTGTTAAGGAAGAAGAGAATAATAAATGAAATTGAAAGAACAGACAAAAGAAATATGCCTAATGATTAAATTGAGAATGAAAAAAAAAAATAGAATTAAGAGAGTGAAAAGAGGGAGAAGTTGATATAGAAATGTAGAATGGTAATAAGATATGAAATGAGATTAAAAGTGGCATGAAATTTTGAATTTTATGTCTGTAGAAAAGCATGTAAACCTGGGACTAAGTCGCTTTCCAAAAGAAGTTTTAGTTTTTGATGTTTTGTTTTGTTGTGTATGTTGTTAGTGAAAACTCATTAAAGTTAAAAAAAAAAAAAGGAATGCACTGCTTTCCCCCACTCCCTTTCTGATGGCAACTAAAATGACCAAAGGAGTATCTTTTTTTAGTTGACACAGTGAACCGGATGTAAATTTAACATTCGGTTCACCCAAACGGGTCCAAACCAACTGAATCCCATCCCTTCATCTGAGCCAACCAGACTTCAGGAGAACTGAGTGTTCTGCAAAAGTGTAAGATGGACGGCTAATCAATTTTATCAATAAATAAAATATTTTCCCTTCTCCCCCCACAGTCATTCTCATTTGATGACAAGCATTGTTTTTAGATTCCCCCCCCCAAAGAAAATACAGGTGTCCTTGCCATAACAGCTCATTTAGTGGCCATTCCAAGTTACAACGAGGATGAAAAAAAGGGACGTAGGATCGTTTCTCGCACTTACGACCGCTGCAGCATCCCAGGGGTCACGAGATCTGAATTCAGGCATTTGGCAACTGTCTCATATTTACGATGGTTGTCGTGTGTCCCCGGGGTTGCGTGATCCCCTTTTGCAACCTTCTGACAAAGCAAAGTCAATGGAGTAAGCCAGGTTCACTTAACAACGGTGTTACTTAATTTAATCCCTGTGACAACTGTGGCAAGAAAGGTCATAAAATGGGGCCAAACTCACTCAGTGTCTCACTTCACAACAGAAAGCTGCAGCTCAATTGTGGTCGTAAGGTAAGGGCTTCCTGCATTGATAAAAAAAAAACCACAATAGTTTGATTGTCGGGGGCTACTCCCTTGGCCAGGAGTTTCTCCTAAAACACAGGAATAAAAGCCCCCAATCCCTCCCTCCAGTCATCCCAGATGGGGATTGTCTTCTCTGAGGATGATGGGCTTTGTATTCCATGGAAAAGATCGGGCAGTTCCTCCGCCTCACGGAGATGGCTCGCCGGGAGCTGTCCAGGGTGCTGAAACGTCCCATGAAAACACTCTGAAATCCTTCGTCTTTTCGTTTTCTTCCCCATCCAATATTTTGCTTAAATCATCTTATCGTGGACACCCAAAAAGTCTATGCTAATTAAGATATTATAGATTAGTTACTGACAGATTTGCATTTGGCAATAAACCCCAAACATCTTTGCCTCGTAACCATGCAAATCGTGACAATGCCAACACGTATAGGCAATGGGACTTCCTTTATGACTCTCTCTGTTCAGTGGAGACGTAAACATTTTGAAACGTAGGTGGGCAGTTCTGTTTACCTGATTCCTGGAACACTTTGGATGGAAAGTTTTTTTTTTTTTTTTTTGAAAANCACTTTGGATGGAAATTTTTTTTTTTTTTTTTTAGAAAAACACTTTAAAGGCCATAAAATCACTGGGGGTTAGAGGAGAAGACACTCTGGTCTGTGGAAATGCTATGTGGACGGCTCATTTTTTTCAGGTGGTTAACTACACATTTAATTGATTAATTAAATTCAAAGGACATCATTTAAGATTTAGTTTAATTTAGCTTAGGAGCCCAAAAAAAAGTCACTGGCCCTTCGTCTTTAACAATGGAAGATCCAGCAAAGGAGGAGATTTGGTAAAAGAAACCAGATAAGTAGGTAAATCTATTTGGGGACAGGTAAAGGTAGTCCTTGACTTACAACCACTACTGAGCCCAGAATTTAGGTCTCTGAGAAATTTGTCAAATTAGTTTTCTCCTGTTTTATGACTATTCTTGCTGCATCTGTTAAGCCACTGCCGTTGTTCAATGAGTAACATGGACATTAAGTAAATCTGGCTTCCCCATTGACTTTGCTCATCAGAAGGTCGCAAAAGAGAACCACATAACCCCCGATAAACTACAACTGTCATAAGTGTGAAAAACGATCATAAGTCACTTTATTCGGTGCTGTCGTAACTTTGAACAGTCACTAAATGAACTTAAGTAAGTCAAGCACGATCTGTACTCCGTATATTATTTTAAAACAATGAGTATAGGGACTCTTTGGCAAAAAACCATTTGATCAGCAATCATTCAAAGTTACAGTGGCACTGAAAACAGTGAATTGTGACCAGTCTGTCCTTGCATTTACGCCCGTCGCAGTATCCCCACCATCACGTGATTAAAATTCGGGTCCTTGGCAACTGACATAATTATATGACAGCTGCAGCATTATGACATCTTATGAATTGTGAGTTTTTTGGCTGCTTCCTGACAATCCGAGCCAACGGGGAGAAAGCCAAATTCACTTAACAACCTCCTGAGTCCCTGCAGTCAGAACCGTTGCAAAACAAAACAAAAAAAGACCGTAAAACCAGTCGCAACTCACTTAAGAACCTCCTTGCTTAGCAGCAGAAATCCTGGGTCCAAATTTTGTGGTCGTAAAGGTGAGAACTACCGGATCTATGTTATTCTTATACCTATTCTCTTGTAAGTGATTGGCAAATCAGATAAATCAAATAATAATGAAATCCAATAAATTTATTCCTATCCAAGATTCTCGGAGTAGGAACACAGGACACAACTGGGTAATTTTCATCTTCTCTCTTCTTTGTGCTGGAGAAACAGGACTTTTTTCTAGTTAGAAGGTGGTTTGCAAACCGCCTTCTGGTTTCCAAACTGAAGAACTGGTTTCTTCCAAATTAGCTTTAAATCTGACTGTTTGGGTCTAATAACTGGGTATTAGTTTTATTGGTTCTTTGGGAGAGGGGGGGGGCTCCAGCTATTTCATTCTGATTTTTTGTTTTGTTTTGATTGATAGGTATTGGTTTTCCATTAGTTTTAGCTTTCTTGGAAGGGGTATATTTTAAGAGAAGGCTAAATATGTGGAATAGGAGACAGGACAACTGTGGATTGGAAGGAGAGATTATTCCTTTCCTTAGTTTTAATTAATCCTGGTTTGTAAAACAATGGGCGGTGGGCAAGGATGCGGAAAGCTCTCGAGTTAAAACCTGAGCAGCTTAGTGTCAGGTGGGAGGAAAGTTTGACTCTAAGGCAATGACAAATATCGGTCCAATACAGCTCATCCTTGACTTACAACTGACGTGAATGTTTAGTGACTGTTCAAATTGAAAAAAAAAAAGCGAATTATGACAATTTTTCCTCACACTTACGACTGTCACCTGATGAAAATTTGGATGCTTTGGCAATTTGTCTCTGGAAGCCCGATTCACTTAACAAACCTGTGACTAATTTAACAACTTCAGGGATTTGCTGAACAAACGCTATCAGTCACAAAATGAGGCAAAACTCATTGTCACACATTTCTCCCTGAGCAACATAAAGTTTGGACTCAAGGATGGTCCTAAGTCGAGAACTACCCGGATATACATCTGTGTGTACCGAGAGGTGTACACGCAGACACTTCAATGGCTCAATTTTCTGCAAACCAAACAAAGGTTTTCTTTCTTTGCCTGGATGGGTTCATGAAGAAAAAAAATGAAACCGAGATTTTAAAAGAGAGAAAGAGAGAGGGAAAGAGGGAGAAAGAGAGAGGGATGGAGAAAGTGAAAGGGAGAAAGTGTGTGTGAGAGAGAAAGAGAGGGAGAGGGAGAGAAAGAGGGAGAAAGAAAGAGGGAGAAAGGGGGGACAGAGAAAGTGAAAGGGAGAAAGTGTGTGTGTGTGTGAGAGAGAGAGGGACAGGGAGAGGGAGAGAGGAAGAGAGAGAGGGTGAGAAAGAGGGAGAAGGGGAGGGGGAGAAAGAGAGAAAGTGTGTATGTGAGAGAGAGGAAGAGTGAGAGCAAGAGAGAGATCAGGGGAAAGAAAGAGGGAGAAAGAAAGAGAGATGAAGAAAGTGAAAGAAAGTGTGAGTGAGAGAGGGGGAGAGGGAGAGAAAGAGAGAGAGAGGGAGAAAGAAAGAGGGAGAAAAAGAGAGGGGTGGGAAAAGTGTGTGTGAGAGAGAGGGAGGAAGAGAGGGAGGGAGGGAGAGAGAGAGAGATTCTCTTTAAAAGACCCAGCACATAAATCATAAAACCCTAGGGCTGGAAGGGACCTCAGAGGTCTTCTAGTCCAACCCCCTGCCCAAGACAGGAATCTTTATTGCATCCTGGACAAATGGCTCTTTTGGGGGGGGAGGGGGGAGCTGGGAGGCAGGAATGCCCAGGGCAGTTGCAAGCCAAATCTTCCAATTTGGTGCTCTTCATTGTCCGACTATGTTAGATAGAAAGCAAAAAGGTGACGCGAGAAGGGTCGTCTGGTTTGGAAACCCCGAGCTAGGTTAATTCAATGACTTTATTAAACACATTTAATTCAGAGGTTCCCTTGCGACCCTGGGAGCCAAGTGGGACAGGCCATGCGGGGGAGATATCAGGTTTGCCCCAGGAGGGAGGGGGCAAGGGTGGAGGGGGATGCTGGTCAGTGGTGGGATTCAAATAATTTAACAACCGGTTCTCTGCCCGAAGGATGTTTTCCAACAACCAGTTTACCAAACTGCTCCGAAAGTTCACAACCGGTTCTTGTGAACCGGTGCCAACTGCCTGAATCCCACCACTGGGGGCTCGTCCAACCTAGGACCCCAACTCAGCTTGTCCTGAAATCAGCCACAAAATGTTAATCTGAAGGGAGACCCTGGAAAGAAATCTCAGGTGCTCCAGGTAGGTTTTTCCCTGGGTGGGAAGGAACAACTCTGCTCAGGTGTTTTGGTCATCCCACCGATTTTTTTTTTTGGGGGGGGGGCTGGCTCTCAAGTGAAACATGATTCTTTCACTTCAGGTTCAGGCCTTGTTGGGTTTGGGGACTCTGGTTAAACAACAATGCATACACAAATTCACACACACACCCTCCCAAATATCACGCTGCTATTTACCTGGCCTTGCACTAAAGAACTTGCTTTGGTTGGGTTGGAAGATGATCCTTCCTTCCTTCCTTCCTTCCCCCTTTCACACATCTTCCTTCCTTTTTCTTGTATTTCCTCCCTTCCTTCCCTCCTTCTGTTCCTCCTTCCTTCTTTCCCCTATTCATACCTTCCTTCCTTTTTCTCGTATTTCCTTCCTTTCCCCTTCCTTCCTTCCTTCCTCCTTTCAGACCTTCCTTCTTTTTCCTTGTATTTCTTTCTTTTCTTCCTTCCACCATTCAACCCTTCCTTCTCCCTTTCACATACATTCTTTCCTCTTTCTTGTGTTTTCTTCCTTCCCTCCCTCCTTTCCCCTTTCACACCTTTCTTTCTTTTCGCTGTATTTCCTTCCTTTCTCCTTCCATACCTTCCTTCTTTTCCCTTGTATTTCCTTCTTTCCTTCCTTCCCTTCTTCCATCATTCACCCCTTCCTTCTCCCGTTCACATACCTTCCTTCCTCTTTCTTCTGTTTTCTTCCTTCCTTCCCTCCCTCCTTTCCCCTTTCACACATTCCTTTATTTTCCTTGTATTTCCTTCCTTCTTTCCTTCCTTTCTCCTTTCAGACCTTCCTTCTTTTTCCTTGTATTTCTTTCTTTCCTTCCTTCCACCATTCACCCCTTCCTTCTCCCTTTCATATACCTTCCTTCCTCTTTCTTGTGTTTTCCTCCTTCCTTCCTCCCCTCCCTCCTTTCCCCTTTCACACCTTCCTTTCTTTCCTTGTATTTCCTTCCTTCTTTACTTCCTTTCTTCTTTCATACCTTCCTTCTTTTTTCTTGTATTTCCTTCCTTCCCTCTTTCTTTCTTTCCTTCCACCATTCACCCCTTCCTTCTGCCTTTCACACACCTTCCTTCCTCTTTCTTGTGTTTCCTTCCTTCCCTCCCTCCTTTCCTCTTTCACACCTCCTTTTCTTTTCCTCGTATTTCCTTCCTTCCCTCCTTCCATCCCCCTCCTGTCCCCCTGCTGGGATTAAAAAGAAAGCCACTTTCTCACCTGTCCCTCAAAAGTCAGCCTCTGCTGCCAGGGGGATCTCCAGAAAGCAGCCTGAGCTGGGAGACCCTCTTTTTATAGTCTATGAGAAAGACAGCTGGGAGGAGTTTGGGGGGGCTGACTGTGAGAGAGTTGGGCCTTTTTGCCTCCTCCCCCCCCCCCCCCTTTTNTTTATGCGAGCCAATGAGCTGCCAGCTGCCCACCCTCTCCCTGGTATATGGCAAAGGGACAATTACATCATAGATGGAGCCTGGGTTTCAGAATAAGAGTCTCCTCCCCTCGGGGTGGGGCTGGAGAGAAAAGCTGCTAGCAACAGGTCTGGGGGAAGATTTTGGGTGGGGTGGGGGGCTTCCAGGCCACTGAAATGAGGGAATTGCTCCACTGACCTTTTGCATTCTCCACAAAGGCTGCCTTGGTGGGGCCTCTCTGCCATTCACCCATCCTTTTATTGCCCCATCAGTTGACATCAAGGGCCCACCACCTCCCCTTCTTCTGTCAATCAGGCAACAATAGAGACTCTGCAAGAAAGAATAGAATAGAATAGAATAGAAACACGAATAGAATAGAATAATAAACAGAATAGAAGGATAGGAATAGGGATAGGATTAAAATAAATACAATAGAATAGTAGAACAAAAGAATAGAATAGAACAGAATAGAACTAGAACAGAATACAATGTACTGGCAGGAGAGGAGAGGAGAGGAAAAGAGAAGATAAAATAGACTAGACTAGACTAGACCTACACTAGAATAGAATTAGAAGAGAAGAGAGAGAAGCAATAATGGAAGAATAGAATTAGAATAGGATAGAATTAGAATAGATTAGAATTAGAATAAGAATAGAGAAGAAAGAAGGAATAGAATTAGGATAGAATAAAAATAGATGGGATGGAATGATAACAGGTATAGGATAGGATAGGATAACAAGTTTGGAAGCGGACCTGCGAGGTCTTCTAGTCCAAGCCCCTTGCTCAGGCAGGAAACCCTAAATCATTTCAGACAAATAGTTATCCGCTCTCTTCTTAATAACTGCCAGTGTTTGGAGCATTTTACAACTTCTGGAGGCAAGTTGTTCCACTGATTAATTGTTCCAACTGTCAGGAAATTTCTCCTTATTTCTAAGTTGTTTCTCTCCTGGACTTAGGTCCCATCCATTGTTTTCTTATCCTGCCTTCAGGTGCTTTGGAGAATAGCTTGACTCCCTCTTCTTTGGGGCATCCCCTGAGATATTGGAAGACTGCTATGATGTCAACCCTAGTTTCTTCTTTTCATTAAACTGGACATACTCAATCCAGCAATTATTCTTTATATGTTTCAGCCTCCAGTCCCCTAATCACGTTAGTTGCTCTTCTCTGCACTCTTTCTAGTGTCTCAACATCTTCTTTCACATCGTGGCGATCAAAACTGGATGCAGGATTCCAAGTGTGGCCTTACCAAGGCATAGTAATGTGGTTGTATAAACAGAGCCATAGAATCAAAATCAGGTGAAGTATTAGTGTGGCTTCATAAAACCCTAGTAAGGCCACACCTGGAGTACTGCAACCAATTTTGGACACCATACTACTTAAAAGTTGTTGAGACTTTTGGAAAAAGTTCAGAGAAAAGCAACTAAGATGACCAAAGGCCTGGAGACCAAAACATGAAAACTGGTTGGAGGATTTGGGTGTGGCTAGTCTGGAATAAAAAAGGACTGGGACGAGGAGGGCAGGATAGCAGCATTCCAGTATTTGAGGGGCTGCCCCAAAGAAAAGGGGTTCAAATTATTTTCCAAAACACCAGAAGGCAGGACAAAGAAGCAACGGATGGAAACTAATCAAGGAGAGAAGCAACCTGGAATTAAGGAGAAATTTCCTGACAGTGAGGAAAATTAACCAGTGGAACAGCTGGCCTTCATATATTGTGGGTGGATCATCATTGGAGGATTTTAAGAGGAGACTTGTGTGCAATGGTAGATATATGGTTCTTACTCTGCTGGGTTCTTACTCTGCTGGGGTGCCCCATGAGTGGAGAATCCTAAATTCCTTTTCTTGAATCCCAAAAGCAGAGGAGGTATGCAGCCGGTTCTGACCGGTTCTAGAGAACCGTTAGCATAAATTTTTGAATTTATATTCAAAAATTGAATATATTGAATATAAAAATTGAAATAAATTTTAGTTTGGAGAACCGGTCAATCCCACCTCTGACTGGCCCCGCCAACCCCATCTCTTCTCTGCCTCCCATTGAGTCCCAGCTGATCGGCTGGGTCTCTTTTGGTTGCCCTGCACAGGAGAAGGGAGCTGGAAAGCAGGTTATGGGGTGGAGAGGGAATGGAGATTTTGCAGTATATCCTTCCCCTGCCACACCCACCAAGCCATGCCCACCAAGCCACACCCGTAGAACCGGTAGTGAAATTTTTTTTTGCCTCCCACCACTGCCCAAAAGTGCCCTTTTCCTGGAGATGTTTTGGTTCTTGGCAGTCGTGCTCCATTGTGGTCAGGAGCTCCACGGTGGCTCCCTGCATGATGGAGTCTCATATCCTGAACATCTGGACAGATGAGTCACTGATGCCTCCTCCCCAAATGCCATTCTGAGAGAGAACCCACCTGCTGTACGTGTTACAACCAACCTTGTGTTACAACCACTGTTGAGCCCAAACGTTCCTCTTGCTAAGTGAAACAGTTGTTAAATGAGCTTGCCCCATTTTACAATGTTTCATGCCCCGGTTGTTAAGTGAATTGCTGCGGCTGTTACGTTATTAACACATTCAGTGAATCTGGCTTCGCCCATGGACTTTACTTGTCAGAAGGTCTTCAAAGGGGAATCACGTGACCCTGGAACATGGCCACCATCGTAAATATGAGTCAGCTGCCAAGTGTCCAAATTTTTATCACGTGACCACGGGGAGGCTGCAATGGTCGTAAGTCTAAAAAACAGTCATAAGTCACTTTTTTCGGTACCATTGTAACTTCGAACAGTAATTTAACAACTGCGGGGATTCCCTTAACAGCTGTGCCAAGAAAGGTGGTAAAAGAGGGACAAACTCTCTTAACAACTATCTCACTTGGCAAAAGAAATTTGGGGCTTTATTTTGGCCATAACTTGAGGACCACCTGTAAGGGCCATGGTGAAGTTTCCAAATTTTGACTGTGGGCATGCTGCAATGGCCATAAGTGCGAGGATTTGTTCAGAGCCACTGTAACCTGACTATCACCAAGTATTGTATCTTATGATTCATGGTGATTGTAATTAGGATGACTATGATCATGATTTATCATATCTTTTGTGTACACTGAGAGCTTATGCACTGAAGACAATTTCCTTGTGTGTCCAATCGCACTTGGCCAATAAAGAATTGTATTCTATTCTATTTCTATTCTTTTTCTATTCTCTTCTCCTTCTTCTTCTCCTCCTCTTATTTCTATTTCTATTCTCCTCTTTCTGCTCCTGTTCTGTTCTATTCTATTTCTATTCTTTTTCTATTCTATTCTCTTTCTTCTTCTCTTATTTTCATTTCTACTCTCCTCTTTCTGCTCCTGTTCTGTTCTGTTCTGTTCTGTTCTGTTCTATTCTAATCTACTCTACTCTATTCTACTATTCTATTCTATTTATTATTCTATTCTATTCTATTCTTCTGTTCTGTTCTATTCTACTCTTTCTCCTTCTCTTTTCCTCTCCTCTCTTCTTGCTCTTTCTCTCTCTATTCTCCTCTTTCAATTCCATTCCATTCTATTCAATTCATTTTGAACAGTCACCAACTGAATTTTGCCTGCTTCTGTTTTGCCAGCCACCTCTGGATGCCACCTGCCTCCGACATTTACACCAGGCAGTGCCCTGTCCCTGAACAGGACAAGATCTGCTCGATCGCCAGCTGATCCTAACAAGAGTTCAGTCTGTTCCCTCTTTGATCCTCAAGGATAGGTCACAGACACCCTACATGAGGTGGGATAAAGAGGGAGGTAGATCCCCTGTGCTCCTTTTAATCCTTCCAACATGCTGGTCACCTGTCGCTCAAGCTACTTCTGAACCTGGGTCAAGAGTTGGAAGTGGCATCGGAGGTCTTCTAGTCCAGCCCCCTGCTCAAACAGGAGACCTGACACCATTCCAGACAAATGAATGTCCAATTTCTTCTTACCAACCTCCAGTGATGGAGCACCCACAACTTCTGGAGACAAATTATTCCACTGATTTATGGTTTAATTCTAATTCTCTTCCCCAGTTGGCATTCATTGATTTCAACTCTCAGAATTCCCAAGCAGGCATTCGTGGACTTCAACTCCCAGAATTCCCCAGCCACACCTCTCAAAACATGGTGGCTGGGGAATTCTGGGAGTTGAAGTCCACACGTCTTAAACCTCCACTGATTCATGGTTTTACTCTGTTTCTCAACCATAGCAACTATAAAAGGTGCGGACTTCAACTCCCAGAATTCCCCAGCCAGCATTCATGGACTTCAACTCCCAGAATTCCCCAACTAGCATTTGTGGACTTCAACTCCCAGAATTCCCCAACCAGACCTCCCAAAGCATGGTGGCTGGGGAATTCTGGGAGTTGAAGTCTGCATATTTTGAAGTTGTCAAGGCTAAGAAACATTGATTTCTCTGATGTGGCAACTAAACAGTATTGTTACTCGTCAAAGTACACCATGGATCAAATCCCAATAGTTTTTAGATACGATTACTTCGTTGTCATTTTAGATGTTACAATCTTTAATTTAGTTTTAGTATTTATATTATAACTAGCTGGATATCACGTGCTTCGCTATGAAACTATGTGGTTGGACTTAGATTTGGGGAAGAAAATAAAGGGGAAAATTTTTTTGCCTCTGCCTACCAGCATCCATCAGTATTCATCTGGCTAGCACCTTGTCAGTGTGTGAGAGAGTTGAGGGCTGTTTGGAAACTGAAACAACATTTGCTATGTGAGCAAGGAGGAGACAGCAAGGAGCCTGGGCATGGCTTAGCTCATCTGTTCTGTACTAAAGCTGCTTGGTGCAGTGAAACAAAAACTGAAACTGAAGCTCCTCTCCTCTGATTGAGTTTTGTCTTTGGAAGAGATTTCTTTTCAGGTGGGGAGGGGGAGTAAAACTCCTTAGCATCAGAGTTTGATCATAATAATGACAATAATAATAATAACAACAATAATAATAACAACAACAACAATAATAGTAATAATAATAATAATAATAAAGGAAATACTAATGGTCTGATGGTTATTTTGAAAAATCCTTTCTTAGCACCTAGAAGCCAAGAGGAACATAGGTGCCAAATTTCAAGATTTGTAGGCTTTACAGATCTGGAGATTTTGTGATGATGCGTGAATGATATTTCACTTTTATATATATAAATGATTTAATCCTAGCTGTATCCTGGTCTTCGCTTCTGTATGCCATCTGTACTGGTTTATGACTGCAATAAACTTAAATGGTTGATCGATTCATCAAATTGTGGCTATTTTGGTAACCTGCAGGAATGAGCAATGATGACAAATTGTCAGGTGCAAAGGTTCAGGACCACATGTTAAGTTCTAGTTAAGCTGGTTTATTGCTGATGTCCTCCCAGGTTGTCCTCAGCTTTCTCTTTCTTTTCCTTTCTCTATCTTTCTCTCTTTCTCTTCCTTTTGCTTTCTTTCTTTCTTTCTTTCTTTCTTTTTTCTTTTTTTTTCTTTTTTTCTTTCTTTTTCCTTCCTCTCTCTCTCTCTTTTCCTTTCTCCTTCTATCTCTCCTTTCTCTTTTTCTCTCTTTTTCTTTTTTCTTTTTCCTTTTCCTTTCTTTCTTTTCCTTTCTCTATCTTTCTTTTTTTCTTTCTCTCTCTTTTTCTTTCTTTCACTTTGTTTCACTGTTTCTTTCTCTTTTTTCTTTCTTTGTCTTTCTTTCTTTCCCTTCCCCCCCTTGCTGTCTTCTTTCCTTCCTTCTTTTCATTTCTCCCTCTGGCTTTTCCCCTTCCATTCATCCTCCCTTCCTTCTTCCTGTCTCCCTTTCTCCCTTTCTCATTCCTTCCCTTCGTCCTTTTCCTATTTCCTTCCATTTCCTTGCCTCCTCTCTTTCTCCTTCCTTTCCTCCCGCCTCTCTTTTTGTCCTTCTTTTCTTCCTCCCTTTCCTTTTTTCCCCATCCTTCCTTCCTTCAGCCCCAGGGACTCCAAAGCCAGCGAGGAGCTGAGGAGGAAGGCTTTCTCCAGCACCCGTCTCCATGTGAGACCTTGGAGGCTGCTGGGCCACTTAATCCCTCTAACCTGGAGGCGCAGCTCCAATTTCAGATTCACAACAGATGTGTAAATTTTAACCCTCCTTTCTAATCCTCGCCAAGCCCCAAATCCCAGCCTGGGCTGGAAAACATCAAATCAACTTCGGTGGAGTGGAGGCCACCATCTGTCTGCCCGGCTCTGCCTGGTAAACACTGCTAATGGCCACATTAGTGTCTCTATAGTAACCACAGAAAGCGGCCACAGACGGGCAGGAGTGCTTGCTGATGGTGCCCAGGCTCTTGGAGGCCCTAGGGTGGGCATGAAAGGGGCACGAGGCGGGCAGCCACAGCCGGGCTTCTGGTTGCATCCCTGCCCGTTTCTTAAAAATATCGATTGGCCAATAGAAGAGAACATTGGTAGCTCAAGGTTGAATGGTGGAAGTCCTGGGGTGCTCTCTGAGCTGGGTGGCTTTCCTGCAGACGTTTTGTGACCAAGCTAGGTGACATCATCAGCGCTGGAAGGGAGTGGGGTTGTTTGGAGAAGAGTAGTAGTAGAATTCTTGGTGCTCTTTGAGCTTGATTGTTTTTTGGTTTATGACTCAAATAGATAACATCATCAGAGCTAGAAGGGAGTGAGGCTTGGGAGGAAGAAGGAGAAGGGGGAGGAGGAGGAAGAAGAAGAGGAAGCGGAAGAGGAGGAAGAGAAAGAAGAAGAGGAGGAGGAGGAGGAAGAGGAAAACAATAACAACAACAAAAACAATAATAATAATAATAATAATAATAATAATAATAATAATAATAATAATAATAATAATAATAATAATATGGGCTTTGGTGCTTTTGGAGGTTGGTGGTTTTCTTGTAGATGTTTCATTACCCAAGTATGTAACATCATCAGTTCTAGAAGGAAGTAAGGTTTGTTCTCCATGTATATACCTTCACATAAACAACATTGTCATTTACAACCTTCTTAGGGAGTGTGATGAGCAAAATCGAGGCCACCCCATTAACCTGCTTTCCAGCTCCGTTCTCCTGTGCAGGGCAACCAAAGAAGACCCAGCCAATCATCTGGGACTCAATGGGAGGCGGAGAATTGATGAGGGCAGGGCCAGTCAGAGGTGGGATTCTGAACTACTCAAAATTTCCGCTACTGGTTCTCCAGAACCGGTCAGAACCGGCTGCATACCACCTCTGGCCTGGTTCAAAAGGAAGACTGGATGTGAAAGTGAAATACAAACACTTTCCAAAGTTTTTGCCATCTTTTCTTCTACCTTGAGCACCTTGGAGGGACCGTCAGCCTCAGCAAAAGTAGTCCTCAACCTACAACAGTTCATTTAGTGTGAGATCGAATTTGGGTCGACCCCTGGGACTAAAGATTTACTCATGCTGGAGCCCATCCTCAGGGAATTTTCTCTCCACTGAAATACATGAAATATTGGGCCGGGGGGTGGGGGTGGGGACGGGTTGGACTGGAAGACCTACAAGGTCCCTTCCAACTCTGTTAATCTATATATATAAAAGTGAAAGGCCCCTCACACATCATCACAAAATCTCCAGAACCGTAAAGCCAACAAACTTGACATTTGGCACGTCTGTTCCTCTTGGCTTCTAGGTGCTCACTAAGAAAGATTTTTTGAAATGACCATCAGAGCATTAATATTTCATATATGATTATTATTAACCCGCTCCGATGCTAAGGAGTTCTACTCCTCCTCCCCAGCTGAAAAGAAATCTCTTCCAAATGCAAAACACAAGCAGAGGAGAGAAGTTTCAGTTTTAGTTTACAGCACCAAGCAGCTTTAGTGCAGGACAGTTGAGCAAAGCCACGCCCAGGCTCCTTGCTGTCTCCTTCTTGCTCACACAGCAAATACTGTTTCAGTTTCCAAACAGCCCTCAACTCTCTCACACACTGACAGGATGCTAGCCAGATGAATAACAATGGATGCTGGTAGGCAGAGACAGAATTTTTTTCCTTTATTTTCCTCCCCAAAAACTAAATCCGACCACATAGTTTCGTAGCGAAGCACAGGTATCGAGCTTGTCTGTATCTGTATCTATGTGCTTTGGGCTGTTCTGTGAGTTGTGTTGATGTGCTGCCCTCCTATATTGGCTGATTGGTGTCTTTTGGGATTTTGTGATCTCCCTGAAGATGGGATCCAGCATGAACCCCAAATCTCAGGAGAACATTTCAACTCTTCTCTTTGAAAGATTGTAACTAAAATACCAGAGCTTTTGCTCGTGTACATATTTAATTGGAGAACATGAATGAATTCGATTTCCCAGGGACCGACCCAAATTCAATCTCGCATCGGTATCCTGGGACACGTACATTTGCCTTCGTTTACATGAGTTCTTTTAATGACAGTTCAAAGTTACAACGGCACTGGGAAAAGAAGTGACTTACGTCCGTTTTTCATCCTTATGGCCATTTGGAACATCCCCTCTCAAAATTGAGAGGCTTCATAAACTGACTCATATTTACGATGGTCGCAGGGTCCCGAGGTCACGGGATCCTCTTTTGTGACAAAGTCGATGGGGGTGGGGAGAACAAGATTCACTTAACGACCGTGTTGCTAACTGAACCACTGCAGTGATTCCCTTAACAAGCATGGCGAGAACAGTCGCAAAACGTGGTAAAACTCGGCCAACGGCCGTCTCTCTTAGCAACAGAAAAGTTGGTCTTTCATTGTGGCCATAAGTCGAGGACTACTTGTCCCTATATTTATGCCAGCCTTCAAAAAGCTGATCTCTCTCTCTCTTTTTCTTTCCTCTCTCCGATCCCCTGGTTTTTTTCCACTTCTTCTTTGTTTTGTCTTGCCTTTTTCCCGTGTCTGAGCCCAATGCCGCATCCCGTCTCATTTGGAGTTGAAAGATGCTAACGAAGACGATAATCATCCAGGAGGAGGAAGAGGATTAAAAACCGCCCAGATAAATAATAAAGATGGGGAATGAGGGGAGGCAGAGCGGCTGGCCTCGGTCTCCAACGTTTCCAGGTTATGCAGGATTTTATGCAGAACCCCGAATTTATCTCTTTTGTGAGCCTTTTCGTCTTCCAGGCTGAAAGACCCCGGTGGGACCAAGACAAGCTGCAACTGAACTGTTTCTACCCCAGTCCTTTCTCTGGTCTTATGCTCTGCAGTCTTTCTAGTTATTTATTATTTGTTAATTCTTGTTAGTTAGTTGGTTGGTTAGTTGATTGGTTAGTTGGTTAGTTAGTTATATGTGTGTATATCTACTTACCTACCTACCTACCTATCATCTATCATCTATCTGTCTGTCTCTATATCTATCTACCTATCTATCTCTATATCTCTCTCTACCATGTCTCTCTAATCTATCTATCCATCCATCCATCCATCCATCCATCTATCTATCTATCTGTCTATCCTCTCTCTCTCTTATATATCCATCCATCCATCCATCCATCCATCCATCCATCCATCCATCCATCCATCCATCCATCCATCTATCTATCTACCTACGCTACCTATCTCTAAATCTACACTCTCTCCTCTCTACCATGACCTCCTCTAATCTATATCTATCTGTCTGTCTATCTATCTGTCTATCTATTCTCTATATCTACTCACCTCTCTCTCTACCATAACTTATTTATCTATACTTATCTATCTTTCTACTATCTATCTATCTATCTATCTATCTATCTATACTATCTATCTATCTTATCTATCTATATCTATCTATCTATCTACTACCTACTACCTATCTATCTATCAGGGATCTCCAAACCTGGCGAATTTTAAGACTTGCAGGCTTCAATTCCCAACATGGCTGGCTTAGGAATTGTGTGAGTTGAAGTCCAGAAATCATAATGGCCAAGTTCTGAGGCCTCTGAACTCGAGCAGGGGTCTCCAACATTGACAACTTTGAGCCTGGAGGACTTCAACTCCCAGAATTCCCCAGCCACCATACTTTGAGAGGTGTGGCTGAGGAATTCTGGGAGTTGAAGTCCACAAATGCTGGCTGGGGAATTCTGGGAGTTGAAGTCCTCCAGGCTTAAAGTTGCCAATGTTGGAGACCCCTGAATTTGAGGATAACACGAGAACAGCCAATTTAAAAACAAGAGCAGCCAATCTCCAGCTTCCCTTTATTTCACCACCCTGAGGACTATACAACCTTAGTTTATTTCTCTGGAGAAGGGCCTGCAAGGAGATGTAGCCCCAAGCCCTCATTCAGCGCACCAAAGTTGTGATACCAGCGAGCAACCAACTCTCTCTCTTTTTTTTAATTTTCCCCCCAATTAAGGAATGATTGATCTGTTTTTGTGTTTGCTTTTATTTTTCCTTTTTTGCAGCTCTGTGGCCTTTCGCTTGCGGGGCCACATTTGTTTTTCAAGAGGCTGTTGAAGGGTTGGGAGGTGGCCCGATCCTGTGGTGGGAAGTGGGGGAAACACAGAGGACTTTCGAAAGGCATGTGAGAGTCAGCCACAAGGAAAGGTCAGGGTTGAACATTTAATTATTTGGGAGCTGTTTTTCCACCTTGACGGTTGCTTTTTGCATGTGTGTGTCTGTGTAATTAGCAACCAAAGCAGGAGAGGGGAAGGAGTTGTGTGTGTGTGTGTGAGTGAGTGAAACTGTTGTACTTTTGGAGCCTCTGGACTTTGCCCTGGCCTGGTTTATTTATTTATTTATTTATTTGCAAAGGGACTGATTAATTCTCCGAGACACGTGATGGCGGCTAGCAACCTGTTGCTGAGGTTTGCTGGTTGCCACGGGAACTGCTTCAGGGCCTACCTGAGAAAAGGTAGCATTAGCCAAGCCAGGAAGACAGATAGGCTCTGTGTGTGTGTGTGTGTGTGTGTGTGAGAGAGAGAGAGAGACATTCAATCTTTCACACAATGGCCCAAAATTAAGATTTTTTTCACCAACAATCTTTGGAAAAATCCCTCTGATCTTTCCTGTTTCCAACCAGCTATTTGTAATTATACCTGTCTGTCTGTGTGTATGTATTGTGGAAAGATTCATGAAGATTGTAGTGCCACAAAAACAGGAAAAGCCCAAGGGGAACATCAGGTCAGCCATAAAACAAACTTACATAGGAAAAGGGATCAAATAAAAAAGGTATTAAAGAATCCTTATAGACAAAAGCCTGAGTAATTAAGAAAACTAGACAATAAGAAAAGGAAACAAAAAGATAATTTAGAAAACCCTTACAAAACACAGGACATACCAAATAAGCAAAACTAACAAGACAAAAGGCACAAAAATATAAATTACAAAAGGGACAGACATGAGATTGCCACAGAACAAATAGAAAAACTATCTTAAAGCTAAAAGAGATTAGAGAAACAAATAATACAATCTGGCATCCCACGGAGTTTGCTTCCGCACCCACAAGAGTTTGCTCTCCAGCGGGAATAAAAACAAACTCAAACAGGATTTGAAAATTAAGCACAAATACAACATTCACACAAAATCAACTTACAAAGGAAGAAAAGGGTATAAAAAGACCAGGGACTTACCATAAGAAGCTAGCTAAGCCTCAGGAACGCAGACTTCTTGCTGTTCCACGCCTTCCTGAAAAATTAAAAAGATCCAGCTTTTCAAAAGCAGTTATCCATATTCCTTGGCACCAGAGCTCTCCCAGTGGGAAAATCGAATCCTCAAAAGAAAGGCATTTTGGCACCTTTCAACAGTATATATATATATATATATGAACGAGTGTGTGTGCATATGTATATGTATATATTCCCTATTTCCAACCAGCTATTTGTTATAGACATAGACAGATAGATAGACAGATAGACAGACACACACACACACACACACATACACACACATTTATATTTATATAATTAAATCTCAGCCTCATGGTTTTGTTTGCTTTTTGTTTGGAGCGAGCTCGAGAACCTAATTTCCAGGGTTTGGGGGACTATAAGACCCACAGTCCAAGCCTAGTTAAGCTTCAGGGGGTTGGTGGGTTAGGATTCAGTGTTTTCAATATTGAAAAACAAAAGGTTTGTGATGGTGGGTTTTTCCCCACCTGGCATCTTTTGTTGTTCAATTGTTTTGGACTTTTGTTTTGTTCTGCTCTTTCAATCTGTTAAATTGACAAGAAAAAGAATTTTTGGAGGGGTAGGTATATAAACAAGTCAGTTTAAAGTTCATCATAAAACAAAGACTCTTGTGGTTTTTGGTTTTTTTTGAAGTTCCAGGCATGCTAAAAAACATTTTTATTGTCAGTTTCCTAGGAAAATGAATGCAGATATTTGCTTGAGTGTCTCTAGAATCTTTACAGGAGAAATAGATGTGGAAAAAAAATATATATTTTCCCATTCATTTTCTCCTCCCCTCTCTTTCTTGTTGTCCTTCCTTCCTGCCCTTTCTTTCTTCCCTCTTTCTCTTTTTCCTCTCTTCCACTCTTCCTTCTTTTCTTTCCCCCTTTCCTCCATTTCCATTTTCTCTCTCTTCTTCCTTCCGCCCTCCTTTCCTCTTTTTCCATTTTCTTTCTTCTCCCTTTCTCCTTCCTTCTTTCTTGTTTCCTTCCTTCCCTTCCTCCTCCTCTCCTTCCCTCCCTCCCTTCCCTTTTTCTTTCTTTCTTTCCATCTGTTGTTCTGCCTTTCTGTCTTTTTATCTTCCTTCCTTCTCCCCTCCCTCCCACTTTCCCCTCTTTTGTTTCTTTCTCCCTTTTTCCTTCCTTCCTTTTTATCTTCCTCTTTTTCTCAATTTTCTTCCTTCCCCTTCCTCGCCTTCCTTCCTTCCTTCTTTCCTATCTACTTCCTTCCTTTCATCCATCCTTCCTTCCTTCCATTCTCTTTCTTTCTCTCTCTCCTTCCCCCTTCTAGAACCCTTTTCTGCTGCCCTTCCTTCCCCTCCCCATTTCAACCATCCCCCCCCCCCCCNTTCCCTGCCTTCTATAAAAACCTCACCCTTTGCTGATACATCTTAAATGGACGCCTCTTATTATTTTTGCCCTTTGGATTATATGAAGATAGTGTGTGCCTGAGAGCATCAAACCGCTGCTCTCCCAGAAGCGGCTGAAAACCTTAGAAATAAATGGAATTTGAGTCATCTCCTCTGAGGCCCATCATTATTTTCTGTCTGGCTTCTGAAAAGATGGGGTTCCTCGTTTTTGAGAGCAGCATTTATCGAGGGAATCAACCCTGGGCTCCCAATTGCATCCGGAGAGAAAAACTCAGATTTCTGAGGTGAGTGTGGAGATCATGGCCCCATTTCGGCCGTGCATTTGTTCTTAAGAACACTGTGGCATTTGTATAAAATGGGAACGCAGAATAAAAATGTTCCCTCTCTTTATAAAGCCTCAGTAAGGTCATACCTGGAATAACTGCATCTAGTTTTGGTCACCTCACAACAAAAAAATATGTTGAGACTTTGGAAAAAGTGCAAAGAAGAGCAACTAGGTAAGATGGTTAAAGGCTTGGAGACTAAAACATATGAAGAAGGGCTGTAGGAATTGGGTATGGCTAGTCTAAAGAAAAGAAGAATTAGGAGCAACATGATGGCAGTACTCCATTATTTGTGGGGCTGCCACAAGAACGGGGTGTGTGTGTGTTGTCAAATTATTCTACAAAGCACTTGAAGGCAGGACAAGTAGCAATGGATGGAAGTTAATGTAAGATAGATGCAACCTGGAATTGAGGAGAAACTTCTTAATAGTTAGAATAAGAAACCAGTGGAACTTCTTGCCAGCAGAAATTGTGAATGCTCCATCACTGGAGGTTTTTAAGAAGAGACTGGACAGCCACTTGTCTGAAACAGTACTATAGGATCTCCTGCTTCAGCAGGAGAGCTGGACTAGAAGACCTCCAAGGTCCCTTCCAGCTCTATTCTGAACAGAAGTTGCCCTCGGAAGTTGTGAGAGCACCATCACTTGAGACTTTCAAGAAGAGACTGGGCTCCCATCTGTCAGAAATGGTGTAGAGTCTCCTACTTGGGCAAGGGGTTGGACTAGATGACCTACAAGGTCCCTCCCAACAAGTGGTGGGATTCAATTTTTTTTACTACCGGTTCTGTGAGCATGACTTGGTGGCTGTAGCAGGGGAAGGATACTCTAAAATCTCCAGTCAAAGGTGGGATTTCTCCAAACTACTCAAAATTTCCACTACTGGTTCTCCAGAACTGGTCAGAACCTGCTGAATATCACCTCTGCTTCCAACTCTGATTATTTATCTATCTGTCTAAATGTATCTTTTCTTTTATGTACACTGAAAGCATATGCACCAAAACAAATTCCTTATGTGTCCAATCACATTTGGCCAATAAAGAATTCTATCTATCCATCTATCTATCTATCTATCTATCTATCATCTATCCATCCATCAGCTATCTATCTATCTATCTATCTATCTATCTATCTATCTATCTATCTATCTATCTATCTATCTATCTATCTATCATCTATCTATCTATCTATCTATCTAATCTATCGGTGCCTATTGATGAAAGCCATTCCAAATCTGGGTTTGACCCCTGTGTAAACCTTCCTGGGGGACCTTCAAACTCCTAGCACTGAGCATCCATTTTTGCAAGACCACCGACCATCCAACAAAGCCAATTAAAGTCCTTGCAACCGAAGCCATGTCGGTGGAAGGAACCGCAGTGCACACGGACGGTTTGATCCCCCTCCCCCCCACCCGGTCTCACGCATCTGCACAGGTTGTGCTTTTCGACAACCCTGGAGCATCTCTGAGAAGGAGAGACCTGGGCACCTAATGGGAGGGAGTCCAGCGAGGGCACGGATGGCGAGGAGGCCACTGCCTTGGGGGAGAGGGGACGGCCGTCCACAATCAGCTGAACCCCCCCGAGGCTGCCTCAAACCCAGCTTGTGCCAATCAACCTTAATGTTGTGGGGAAAGCAAAATGAGGAACTTTTTGCAATCCGTCTGATTTCATTAGGGAGGGAAACCAGGGACATGAAAGGAGAGTTGGAAAGATTCATCAAGTTGCCAGCATAGCTGGAAAGAGTTTGGGTTTTGGGGTTTGTTTGTTTTTTTTTTTTGGGAGGGGAGAAAAATGGCTCACTTGACATTAAGGCCGATGTTCTTGTAATAAAAGAAGGAGTAAAGGGATAGATTTTGCTTTTCTCCAGTCTTTTATTTTATTTTATGTATTTTGTTTTTTGTTTTGTTTTGTTTTGCCTTTGTTATTTTTACAAATAGCTCAAGACACTGAACATATCATATCCAATACGTCTTTCCTGCTCCTATTTTCGCTGAGAGGCAGAGGGAGATTGGCCCCGCAATCACCTCGATGGCTTTCATATCTAAGACGAGACCAGAACTCACCGTCTCCTGGTAACTGGCCCAAAGTCACCCAGTCAATCTACTTGCTTAAGGTGGGACTAGAACTCATTGTCTCCTGACGTTTGACCCAAAGTCACCCGAATGGCTTTCCTACCTAAGGTGGAGCTAGAATTCCCAGTCTCCTGGTGATTGGCCCAAAGTCACCCAGCTGACCTTTGTGCCTAAGGTGGGACTAGAATTCACGGTTTCCTGCTTTCTAACCTGGTTCCTTCACCCACGATACCAAACTGTCTGGCTTCCTCACGGACTTTGCTTGTTAGAAGTCAGCAAAGAACAGGTCGGGCTCTCCATCTTACCAGCGTCCTGAAGCCGGACATTACAGCTGTGAATCTTGGAGTCCGGCACTGCAACCTGGCAGGGAGCCAAACCAGACCAGCAGAGAAGGGATGGAGGGCGACATTTCACAGCCTCGGGAGTCAACTTCGGAATGGGGGAGGGCTGTGTAACTCAGATAATATGGCTGGATATTTGGGTTTTTTTTTTGCAATGTTTGGCTTTAACACAGTGCTGGGTTTAAAGCAAAGTGATCATTGTTATTTAAGATACTAATGGGGGGTAGGGTGAAGGGAGGAACATAATATTAGCTTAGTAATTAGGCATGGGGTGATGGTGTGGATAATTAGATAATGGGTGGATTGGGGTAGGGCGGAGGTAATTGGGCAGGGATGGAAAAAACAATGTTGGGAGTAAACTGTTTTCAGTGCTGACTTTACATGGACGTCCGTTGTTACATCTCTTGCCATGATTGTGAACGCAGCAATAAACTTTTCAGTTTCAACTCTACAAGTGTGAATAACATGGTTTACTGATTGACAGAGATTGGCAGAGATCGACAGAACATCACAAGTGGGATTGTTTCTCAACCTGGTTGGGGAATTCTGGGAATTGGAGCCCATACATCTTTAAATTGGCAAGATCAATCTATTCTACACTATTGACCTGAGCAATTTAACGTTTGCTTAAATCTGTGTTGCTTTGCCTATACTTTAAGCGCTATACTTCAGTTTTTAAAATCTTTTTTAGTATATGGTTTTCAGAAATGCTGTACCAATATCGGTGTTCTTATTACTCTTAATTTTGAGTGACTTCCTATCAACGAGATGGAGGATTTCAAAGCAATCCTTGAAAATGATTTGTTAGATTTCATTTTTTAAAAGAGAAATTTTGGTTAGAAAGTGTATAAATAAGTATGGGTCAATGAACCGTATTTCTGAAGTTTTATCTTTTTGCCAGTGTTTAATTTCTCTGGATGTAGAAAGATGGATTTTGATATCTATGCGGGTTCTGACCTCTGCTGGCAAATTCTCCAACGTGAACCAAACATTGAATTGAGGAGTTATTTTGAAGAGAATGTCCAAGGCAAATGTTATGAGTAGTCAAGTCCTCCATTTCCGACCAGAATTTCCATTGCTAAGCTCTTGTGAAGTAAATCATGCCCGATTTTACAACCTATTTTTGTCAAAGTCCACCCTGGCCAGGGAATTCTGGGAGTTGAAGTCCACTCTGGCTAGGGAATTCTGGGGTACCTCAAAAAGGACTACGTATTGAGGCCAGCCTTCTTTTTATTTCAGCGTGATCCACAGCCCAGAAAAGCACATTCTGGAAAATATTCCTGCAGTAAACTGATTGACAGGAGGAATGAAATCAACCTAAATCAAGAGTTTATAAATAGGTCTTTTGCTTTGAGAAAGACACAGTGAGAAAAGGGAAAAAACAACCCAGGAATATTTCAGGAATAAAACAGGAATCCTTGTTTCTTTTGCAGAAGAATATCTAAAATATTTAACATGAAGGAAAAATAAGAAGCATCTTCATAGGTCGGTTTCTGTAGTGTAGCGGTTATCACGTTCGCCTCACACGCGAAAGGTCCCCGGTTCAATCCCGGGCAGAAACATTTTTATTATTTAACATAGTTTATTTTTTCTTTTCTGCATTCAAGTTGCATTTCAGAATTGCACTGGGTTAAAAGAGTTTCCAAGTTCCCTTTTCCTCCTTTTTCAATTAATGGGTCGCTTTAATCGAGTTAGCCTCGTTCTTGCATGGTGTAATAAAGCAATCTGAGAAACAAAAATTAAAGTTACAGGAGTGCCCCTCACCGCCCCCTCAAATAAAGACAGATTTCCTGCCAAAGGTGCAATGGGTGCCTGTGTGGGTTTGCAAGAATTGGGGGAAGAATAGGATTTGGAAAAGAGATGGAAATGAGCACGCAGAGGGGAAATAAGGGAATTAACAGAGGGTTTCAATCAGGTGCTTCACGGGAATCCGGGGATATAATTTTTAGTAAATAAAATCAAAGTTGGTACATCTTCGCGAAATTAACAAAAATAACTTTGCGTTGGCCGGGAATCGAACCCGGGTCAACTGCTTGGAAGGCAGCTATGCTAACCACTATACCACCAACGCCGCTTCGAGAATTTTTATTCATTCTACTCCCCTTTCTAACCGTCACTCAACACGGGCGAAACCATTTCTGAACCACAACACGAATATTACTTTTCTGCATTAAATGTCGTTCATTCCAAATATTTAAAAAAAAAAATGCTCCGCAGGTAACGAGAGAGAAACGGTTATCTGGCTGGGTCGGTCTATTTGTCTTTCCTGGAAGGCACAATCCACTTCCCTCCTTATTTTAAGGAAATGATTTCTTCCGCCACAGGTGCCGGGCTCCACCGCACTGGTTACCTTGGCAATGCTGGCCGCTGCCATGGCAACGTGGCCCAGCGCCGCCATTCTCTTCATTCGGGAACCGTTCCGTCCAAAGAACGGCCCTTGAGTTTAGTTTCATTTTACAGAAAATGAGTCTTGTGAGTTCAGTTTCATTTTACATAAAACTAATGTCATTTGTAGGTTTTCTGTTTGCAACTGTCAGGAGTTGGTTACGGTATGGCAGATACGAAGCATGAAAAGTTAAAAAGCGACAGAATTTTGTAATTCCCAGTCGTTTTTTCATTTCCTCGCACCTTCCAACCCTTTTCTCTCAGCCACGCTACCCCCCCTCACCAATATTATCGAATGGTTCTTTCCAAAAAGACCCTTCATATTTTGAAATAGTCCCGCCTCTCAATCTCCAAACTGGGACTCCGCGCCTTGCCCCTCCCAATCTCGCGAGATCATGCCTTACTGTTATTTTATGGTCCACCCCTCTCGCGAGAACTTGGAAGAATTCCCTCCCTGTTATCCCCCGCCCACTTTCCCTTCCTTCTCGCGAGATGACGCAGCGTCCCGAAAGAGGCCGACACCCTCTTCCGCTTCCGGGCGAAAGGTCGCGGTGGGAGGCTCGAAAAGACCGGCGGTTTCCCTCCCCCCCTTCCCCCGTTTTCGGGACCTCCTGAGTCTACAGGAAAGGAAATGGAGCGGGAGTGACGCCGCCGCGGGACCTCCCGACCCCTCCCTTCCCCCTTTTCCCCCACAGCGGACAAGCCACGGCCTGGGGGGAGAGGCCAGCAAGCCACGTCTTGAGTGCTGGACTGGCGGGTAAGGTGGGGGGAAGGGGTGAAATGGGGGAAGAAACCCCGCCCTTGAGGAGCGCTGGCCACGCCCTTAGAGGGAGCGCGCGGCCTGGCCACGCCCCGTTCGGCGCCCAACGGCCGCGGCCGAAGCTCGCGTGCGGCGGGAGTGGGCGGGGCTTGTGGCCACGCCCTTCGCCGGGTGGGAGGGAGCGAGAGGCCACGCCATCTTGCGGCCGCCCTCCAGGGAGCGTGGCCACGCCCCTCGGACCCTGGCACTCACGTGATGCGCGCGCTGGGGCCGGAGAGCAGGCGAGCCCGGGCAGCGCCTGGAGGCGTTTGGGGGTCCAAGGGCGTGATGGGAGCCGGTCTGGCCTGGGATTGCCCTCACCTGCCCTGGGCTGGAGCTGCAGCGTGAGAAAGGGTAGATTCATTCATGGCTTCTCCTTTGGCTGCAGTGTTTCTCCACCCGGGCGCTTTCAGATGGGGGGGGGGGAAGAGAAAG
>BHFT01031655.1:43847-152231 GCA_004320025.1 Laticauda laticaudata
GGGGGGGGGGGAAGAGAAAGACTGCAACTCCCAGAATTCCCCAGGCAGCAAAGCTACCTGGGGAATTCTGGGAGTTGTAGTCTTTCCCCCCCATCTGAAAGCTGCCAGGATAAACACAGCTCTTTTGGTTCTGGGTGGAAGATGAATGCTTCAGGGAGGTGACCTTTGGAGGGAGGGGGGAGACAATGCACCCTAGAATGGAATCATTCCTCCTGGGCAGCCTCTTTCTCTGTGGTTGCGTTTCCTGAGGTTTTGCTTGCCCTCCTGTTTTATGTGCATCTAGTAGAACACCTGGAGTTCCACTAGATGCACATCAGGCTTTCAAGAAGAGACTGGACTGTCATTTGTCAGAAATGGTGCAGGGTCTCCTGCTTGGGTGGGTTGGGGTTGGACAAGATGACTTCCAAGGTCCCTTCCAACTCTGTTAATCTGTTAAAATTGGTAGGGGGGAATTGGGTTGTTGTTGTTGTTTTTTTGGTGTGTAATAGAAACCTGGCTGTGATTGTAGGACATTGTCTTTTATTTATTTTCTATATTATTGCGTGATGAGTGTGTTGTATGAATCTATAGGAAGCAACGTTTATAGCTCAGGGTTGAATTGTGGGGGTCCTGGGGTGCTCTCGGAGCTGGGTGGTTTCTTGCAGATGTTTTGGGACCCAGCTAGGCAACATCATCAGCGCTGGAAGAGAGTAGAATTTGTGGAGAGGAGTAGATCCCTAATATTCTCTGAGCTGGATGGTTTTCTTGCAGATGTTTTGTGACCCAGCTAGATAATCTGTTCAGTGCTAGAAGGGAAGAGGGGTTTATGGAGAAGAGGAGGAAAAAGGAGAACTGTGAGGTTCCTTGGTGCTCTTTGAGCTTGGTTGTTTTTGTGGAGACGTTTTTGTGACCCAGCTAGGGAACATAATCAGCGTTAGAAGGGAATGGGGTTTGCAGAGAGGAGGAGGATACGGACATTGGGGTCCTTGGTGCTCTCTGAGCTTGGTGGTTTTCTTGCAAACATTAGTGGTTTTCTTGCAAACATAGGTAACATTATCAGGGCTAGAAGGGAAAGGGGTTTAAGGGGGAGGAGGAAGACTGTGGGGTCCTTAGTGCTCTTTGAATTTGGTGGTTTTCTTGCAGACCTTTCATGACCCATCTAGGTAACATCATTAGTGCTGGAAGGAAGGGTGGGGTTTGCAGAGAGGAAGAGGATAAGGACTTTGTGGTCCTTGGTGTTCTCTGAGCTTGGTGGTTTTCTTATAGATGTTTCACAGCCCATCTGGGTACTGTCATTACCAAAAAGGTCACAGTTGTATGGATGGGCTGCTGTCACGTGAAAGCAATAACAAAGTACAATAATTTATTTTTAGGTTTGTAGCGATTATATTGGATTAAGCTGGGTTGGATGTGGTGTGTGAACAGTCCAGAGGACAAGTTTGGTAAATTAAGGTGGCAATTGGGTCTGCAGCATTGCAAAGACCCTTGATTACAGTAGTCCTTTCTGGCTAAATTTGAATTAAAATATGTTATCAAACCAGTGATGGAAAAGGTCAGGCCAATAGAAGAGAGAATATTACTCAGGGTTGAACGGTGAGGTCCTGGGTGCTCTCTGAGCTTTGTTGTTTTTTGCAGACATTTCAACCCAAAACTGCAGTCTTATTACATTAACGTTCATTTTCAAATTCATAAAGAATTCTATTTATTCAAGCAAAGCTTGCCTGATCTGTGGGGTCGTTGGTGCCCTCTCTGTTTTTGTCTGGGGGTGGGTGGGTAGAAAGGTTCACAAGTTCAAACCATCAATGATCAGGCCAACTTTTATTTTGATAGGTAAAAGTTAATGTAATAGGCCTGGGATTCCTGAGTCATGTCAATTATAAAAGTTAGAAGCTTTATCTACAGGATTGCAGTCTCAGTATACAATTTGGGATGTGATCCACTTGTGTGTGTGTTTTTATTTAGGAGTTGGATAATTATTCACAGAGGCACTTTTCTAGGAAAATGAGAAAATGCTAGAACTTCTAATATGCAGTTTTCTGAATGGAGGTTTTTTTTCTCCCTCCTTAAAAAAGAATCTACATATCATTCACTTTCATTCTTGTGATTGCTAGCAGATTCCAAAATTAACATGCAGAAGCTCTCCAATTCAGTCCTTGATAATGCCCTGTAATGTTTGGGGGGAAACAACAGAATAACAGAGTTGGAAGGGACCTTGGAGGTCTTCTAGTCCATCCCCCTCCTTAGGCAGGAAACCCTACATCATTTCAGACAAATGGTTATCTAATCTCTTAAAAACCTCCAGTGTTGGAGCATCCACAACTTCTGGAGGCAATTCCTCCTTCTACTTATTAATTGTTCTAAATGTCAGGAAAATTTTCCTTAGTTCTGGGTTGCTGAAATATTTAAAAGGTGTTCTGCAATACAAAATCCTTTATGGGCCTTTCACAGTATGCTGGGATGGAGTAGGACCCAAACCTACCATTGATTTAAATCAATTGCATACAGTTTATGAAATTACTTGCCATCTATTTAGTATTTTTCCTTTAAAATTATAGTGGGAGGGGAGAGATGAGTTGGGCGCTCCTACTGCAAGGGAGTTATTTTGATTCAGGTTTTATGGGTGAAATAAAATGCATTTTAGCTAAACTGTTTAATTAGTGGCCTCTCTTACACTCTGCTTTTCTTCTTTTTCCTCCACACAGTTTCTTATCCCATCTAAGGCTCGCTTAGCAGTTGATGCAGAAAATAAAGAGGGCTCGGCTGGAAAACGAAAGCACAGGAAGTTGGAGAAGGTAACTTTCCTTAGGAGGCCTGTTTTCTCTTTGAGGGAGCTGGAATTGTCCATTTGTGCAACGTTAAGAACAGGCAGCTACAGCTTATAGCAGGTTGTTCCATGTTGCTTGTCATAATATTTACTTTTGGATGGAAAAAAAGACGGTGTTTTGCTCTCTAATTAGACAGCTCGCTAAACATTTGTGCAGGTAATTTTGTGTCCCTGGTGTTTTGAAAATGGGTGCTTTCATAAAATCATAAAAGTTGGAAGGGATCTTGGAGTCTTGTAATCCAACCCCCTCTGCCCAAGGCAAAGTCCTTATACCATGTGAGACAAACATTCCAATATTTTCTTGAAAGCTTCCAGCAATGGAGTACCCACAACTCCATACTGTTTAATATTTCTCCCTATATTGGGGGTCTTTGGTACTCACTGAACTTGGTTGTTTTCTTGCAGACTTCTCATTACCCTACTAGGTAACATCATCAGTGCTTGAAGAGTGTGGAGTTGGAGGCTGGCTGTTGGGTCCCTGATGCTCTTTGAGCTTGGTTTTTTTTTTTTTTTTAATCTTACCCTTTGTTTATATGCCTCTCAACCCAAGACAAAATCATTTAGATGCTTTAGATGTCTTTAAATCTCTACGTTCTTTGGAAAACGTTTTCCATTTTGTCTCCCGTGATCACCTACACAAGGGACAAGATGACTTAGTGAGTTTGTGTATGTGTGGTGAGGTTTGACTATGAAAATGAGGAAGGCAGTTTGCCATATTTAATCAGCAGGGGGTTAGATCATTTATGACTCTGTCTCTCTTTCCCTTAAACTGACCTTCAAAATATAACTCTTCTTAGCCTTAAAATAAGAGGTGGCTTCATCCATAGGAGATCTTTTCCTTTGTTTTTTAATTTGAGTTTCTTTTGTTCCTTAGCTCCTCATCGTCTCAGGTTGTGCAGTTAAGGCCCCGTATTTTTTAACGTGGACATTTTGTTTTTGTTTAAAAAAACACCCAGAGAAAATCTCTTTGTCTTCCAAAATTTCTTACAGAGCTGTTGAGGCATTTTAAAAAGGCTATTGATTAAGTCTTGGAGATGTTGAAATCAAGCTGGCATTCCCTGGAACCTGGGGCGTGGGAATTCTTAAGGCAGGATTTTATAGCTTTCCGTGAAGATTAATTTTGAGTTGAAGATTTGAATTTATTTTTTTTCTTGAGTCAACTTCAGGGGGCACCTTCCCTCCTTTGATACTGATTTTACTTTACTGCGAGTTGGATTTTCCTTTTTTAGAACATAGAATCAGAGGGCTGAAAGGAACCTAAGAGGTCCTCTAGTCCAACCCCCTGCTCAAGGCAGGAGATCTTATACCAGTGGTCCTCAACCTTTACCAGCTGCCCGGCCTGGTGTGTGTGTATGTGAGTGGCAGGAGCTCGCGTGCACACAGGTCCATTTGTGCAAGTGATAGGCATGCATCCTCCACTCGCACAAATGAGCTTTGTGCGAGTGGAGGATACTTGCACTCATGCACGAAGCTCCACTCACACAATCAGCAGGCATTTGTACTTGCATGAGCAGAAGGCACTTGTGCTTGCATGCATAGCTCCACATGCAGGAGTGGAGAGTGCTTATACTCAATTAAATTTGCGTGCAAGGGCAATCGCCTTCTGCCTCGTGCATGTCGAGCTTCACGCATTTGTGGTTATCCAGTCTTATTTTAAAAAACCTCCAGTGTTGGAACCCCCACAACTCCTGGGGGCAAGCTATTCCAAGGATTTATTGTTCTCAGGAAATTTCTCCTTATTTCTTGGTTGGATCTCTCTTTTATGAACTTCAGCCCTTCATTGCTTCTTGCCCTGCCTTGAAGTGCTTTGGAAAATAGGTTGACCCTCTCTTCTTTGTGGCAGCCCCTCAAGTAATGGAAGACCATTATCATGTTTCCCCCCTTAATCCTTCTCTTTGATAGTCCCAAATGTGCTTTTTTTTCCAAGGGGCAACTGGACTTTCTGGTTTGTGTTTGAAGACGTTTCACTTCTCATCATTGCTCTGACTGGATGATGGGAAACAGAAGGATTTATATTCCTTGCAGACAGCTGGTCATTTGCATTCTTTTTAGAGAGTCATTGAGGCCGCTTGGAGGTTTTCTTGTGTCCTCAGGGTCACCTGAATAGTACAAATGTGTGTGGAGCCTTCTTGGAACTGCTGAAAGGACTGTGTTGTGGGAGCTGTGCTTTCTGCAGGATGTTCTGCAGAAAGCACAGGGTTCTGTAGAGACCAAGAGCAGAAAACACTTGAGGGACACAGACAAACCTCCAAGTGGTCTCAACGACCCTCTACAAGGATGCAAATGACCAGTTTTCTGTAAAGGAGTATAAATTCTTCCGTTCCCCACCATCCAATCCGAGCTGAAGAAGCTTTTTGGATGAGAAGTGAAATATCTTCAAAGAAAAACCAGAAAAGTCCAGTTGCCTCTTGAAAAAAAAGCACCTTTGAGACAACCATGATCTGAGAATCTCCATAGACGACTATTTGGTAGGCGACACATACCTATTAGCCTCCAGACCTTTGATCACCTTCGTTGCTCTTCCAGGTCTCCACATCTGTTCTGTATCATTGGTTCAATTCCACCCTGAATGACGGTCCTAAGGGGAATACTTCCTAGTTGGGTGATTGTCATATCCCTTAGTATGGGAATGCACAAATAATGAAAACAAAACCCCCCTTTATTTGGTCTTGAGACAGACGCAGCCCTGGTGTTTAAACACAGTCACCCCTGGCTTTGAAGACCACATCAGGAATTGTGTGAGAAGCTGCAGAAAGTTGCATCAGAATATTTGTTTGGATTTTTCTTTGAGGGGAGAGAGGCCAAATCTGTGTGAGATTGGTTTTGCACAACTGTCTGGGGAGAGTGATCATTGATTTTAAAAACGGTTTTAGGAAAGGGGTCCTTGGTGCTATTTTGATCTTGGTTGTTTTCACCGCCACAACTCATTGCGAGTCTGGGAAGGCTTTGCAGTGTTTTTTTTTTTAAGTTGTCCAAGCGATATTCAAAGAAGTCTTGGTGTCCCTTGCTGGACAATTTGTACAGCTTTTCTTACCCAAAATGGAAAGTTCCTTTTTTCCTCTGTCTTTCATACATTCCCCAGAATTGTTTTTAATGTTCTGGAAAAGACAAGAGTTGAGGGATTAGACCACTCAAAATGGTTCCACCGAGTGTTGTTCCTTCAAGCTGTTGCCTTCAGGTAGTATACATACAGGTAGTCCTCGACTTACAACAGTTCTTTTACTCTGTTTCCCCGAAAATACAACCTACCCTGAAAGTAAGCACTAACTCGTGCACCCAATATAAGTCCTACTCCCAAAATAAGCCCTAATTAAGATCCTGCCCATTCCAGAGTGCATGGGTAAAATTGAAGCTAGGGTGGGGATTGTGGGGAGTGGAGCTGCCCTACTACTTACCTTTGGATAGTTGTAGCCAGGCCTGGCGCATCCCGACGCCTGCCTTGCTGGTCCCTTTCTTCTGCAGCTGGCAAGGCTTTCCTGAAGGCCTCTGGAACTGATAACAAAGCTCTGGATCAGTCCAAAGCTGCATTATCGGCTGCAGAGGCCTTCAGGAAAGCCTTGCTGGCCTCAGAAGAAGAAATTCCTGAAGGCCTCTGAGAGTGAAAAGGAGGCTGGGGGCGACGCGCGCAAGTGAGGCAAGTCAGTCGATGACTTGGCCCCAAAATAAGACCTGCTACCTTTTTTGGTGCCCCCCCCCCACAAAAAAGACAGGGTCTTATTTTTGGGGAAATATGGGTGGTGACTGTTCATAGTTACAATGAAAATGAAAAAAAGTGACTTGAAAGTTTTTTACGCTTAACGACCGTTGCAGCATTCCCATGGATAACATAACCAGAATTCATACCCGTGGCAGCTGACTCATAATGACTGCAGCGTCCTGGACTCAGTTGATCCCCTTTTGTGATCTTCTGAGTGAGCAAAGTCAGTGTGGAAACCAGATTTGCATAACAATTGTATTATTAACTTCATCACTGCAGTGATTCCCTTGGCAGCTGTGGCAAGAAAGGTCTTAAAATGGCCCAAAACTGACTTCAACAAATGTCTCGCTTAGCAACAGAAATTCAGGGCTCCATTGTAGTCATAAGTCAAGGACTTCCTGTATTTGGCCATCTGATATGAGATGGCCATGTTGAGGAGGGGTGGGATGGTCCTGCAGATTAGCAGCTTGGAGAGGACTGGTGTGAAGTGTGGCTGATAGCAAGCAAGCGTCTTCTGTAACTTTAGTACAGATTGTCCTCAAGTTATGGCGGTGATTCTCGTAAGCCATGCCGCAATGCGAACAGCTCAGTTTTATGACCCTTGTTTTAAGGATCATAAGCAATTCATGATGTTGTTAAATGGAGCTGCGGTCATTAAGCGAACCGATTATTTGATGTAGGGTGTATTTGCTGAAAACAGGAAGCAAATTATCATTATCAAATCTATTTGCTGCCCATCTAGCAATAGCATAGGAATAGAATAGAATAAGAACAGACTATAACAGAATAGAATCTTGGAGGTCATCTAGTCCAGCCCCTTGCTCAAGCAGAAGACCCCATACCATTTCAGACAGGTGGCTGATCAGTTTCTTCTTAAAAACCTCCAGTGATGAAGCACCCACAACTTCTGGTGGCAGGGAGTTCCACTGGTTAATTGTTTTTCACTGTTAGGAAGTTTCGCCTTCATTCCAGGTTGCTTCTCTCCTTGATTAGTTTCCATCCATTGTTGGAACATCCTTGTCCTGCCTTGTGTTTTGGAAAATAAGTGGACCCCCTCCTTTTTGTGGCAGCCCCTCAAATATATATAAAAGTGAAATATCCCTCACACATCATCACAAAATCTCCAGAACCGTAAAGCCTACAATCTTGAAATTGGGCCCATATGTTCCTCTTGGCTTCTAGGTGCTCACTAAGAAAGGGTTTTTCAAAATGACCATCAGAACATTAGTATTTTGTATAGTATTATTAACAGGCTTTAATGCTAAGGGCTTTTACTCCCCTTCCCCATCTGAAAAGAAATATGTTCCAAATGCAAAACACAAGCAGTTTCAGTTTTACTTTCACAGCAGCAAGCAGCTTTGGTGGGGAACAGTTGAGCTAAGCCACGCCCAGGCCCCTTGCTGTCTCCTTGTTCACACAGCAAATGCTGTTTCAACTTTCCAAACAGCCCTCAACTCTTGACACACACTGACAGGATGTTAGCCAGATGAATACCGATGGATGCTGGTAGGTAGAGGCAGAATTCCCTCCCCCCTTATTTTCCTCCCCAAAAATTAAGCCCAGCCCCATAGTTTTGTAGCAAAGCACGGGTATCCAGCTACTGTGGGAATATTGCTATCATGTCCCTCCTTTGTCCTTCTTTTCTCTAGACTGGCCAAATACAAATCCTGCAACCATTCTTCACATCTCCAGGCCTTTAATCCTCTTAGTTGCTCTTATTTCCACTTTTTCCAAAGCCTCAACATCTTTTTTTTTTATAACCTGGTGACCAAAACTGGATGCAGTTATTCCAGACGTGGCCTTGCTAAGGCTTTGTAAAGGCAGATTCTTCCATTCTCCTCCTCTCAATTGTCTTCTGCTCTTTTTCTCTTAGTTCCTTGACCAGTTCTGGAGGAAGGCTGAAGATGACAGCGGTGGACGCTCTGTCCGACAGCGCTGAGGCAGTAGAGATGGAGGATGCCTCCACGTCCCAGTTCCAGGTGGAGAAACACTCGTGGGAGGGGCTGCGTGACATCATTCACGGCAGCCGGAAGTACACGGGAATGATCGTGAATAAGGCCCCCCACGACTTCCAGTTTGTCCGTAAAACAGAAGAATCGAGCCCTCACTCCCATCGGCTATATTACCTGGGTATGACCTCACCTTGGTTGGCAGGACTTAGAAGCCACCAAAAAGACGCTGTTACGGTTGAGCGCTAAGTCAAGGTGTTCAGGCTGGATTTGGCCATTTGATTCTCCAAAGGGAAGATGTTCCCTAGAGCAAGGGCCACTGCAGGATTAGAATTCTGAACCAGCTTTAGAGAGAAATTGGATTTATGTAGGAGAGTCAGATTTTCTACTTTTTACATTTTCTCTCTCTCCCTCCCTCCCCATCTCTTTATCTCTTTCCTTCCTTCCCCTCCTCCCCATCTCTTTCTCTGTCCTTCCATCTTTTCTTCCTCCCTGTCCCATCTCTTTCTCTGTCCTTCTCTCCCCTGTCCCAACTTTCTCCTTCCTTCCCCTCCTTCCTTCCTTCTCCTCTTCCTCCTTCTCCTTACCCCCTTCCCCTCCCTCTCCATCTCCTTCCTTCCTACCTGCCTTCGACACTCCTTCCTTCTCTTTCTCCTCCCTCCCTCCCTCTCTCCTCTGTCCCAACTTTCTCCTTCCTTCCTCCTCCTCTTCCCCCTTCCTTCTTCTCCTTACCTCCTTCCCCTCCCTCTCCAACTCCTGCCTGCCTCCTACACTCCATCTCTTTCTCCTTCCTTCCTCCCTCCCTCCCTCCTTCTCTCCCTCCATCTTCACTTTCACTATTATGTATATTTCCTACATGTGTGACTTCTGTTTCAGAAACAATCATTATCTTAAGAACAGGCTGCCATTAGGCTGCAATTATAATCTCTTGTCTGTTTGTTTTCAGCTGTTTATTCATTTACTCATTCATTTATTAATTTGTTTATTTATTTCTTTTTATCATTTAAAGTCGCCCAGCCGGCTTTCATGCCTTAGGCGGGACTAGAATGCAGAGTCTTACAGATTGTATCTTTATTTCTTCAACAGAATTTTAAAAGAAAAACTAAAGTGTTTAAACTTCTAAGGGAGATTACAAAGATCTCCCTTTGCTGGCTTCTGATCTGTGAGTTTAAATAAAAGGCTTTTTTTCTCTCTGTCCGACTTTCCTGGGTAGGAATGCCATACGGAAGCCGGGAAAATTCTCTCCTGTACTCAGAGATTCCCAAAAAGGTACGAAAGGAAGCCCTCCTGCTGTTGTCGTGGAAGCAGATGCTGGATCATTTCCAGGTGAGAACACTTGTGCACGTGGCCCTCTGGGTTTTCAGCCAACTCAGGACACAGGTAGTCCTCGCTTAATGACCATTTTTGGCATCTGTGGCTTAATAGCGTCATTAAACAAGGTGCCACATGACCATAGCCAGCTTTAGCAATGTCACTTTTCCCATGGTCATTAAGCAAAACGCAGTTACAAGTTCACATGACTCATTTGCAAAAGGGCTGTGGGAACGCCGTGGGCAGTTGTTAAGCGAGAAAATCAATCGTAAAATTGCTTTTCTAGCACCATCGTGAATATGAACCATTGCTAAACAGGACCATCGTTAAATGAGGACTACCTGTATGGTCCTTTACTTAAAGGGAAATGTATTTATTTCTTGGACCACTCTAAATGCACAAGAAGGCCCTCCGTTATTTCCTCTCTCGTCCAGGCAACTCCTTGGGATGGTTGCTAAACAGCCATCGTGAAGCGAGGACTGTCTATTGTCCTTTATTTGAAGAGAAACGTATTTATTTCTTGGGCCCCTCTGAATCCACACCAGAGCTCCATTCCTTCATCCCGCTGGTTCTTTTCCCTCCCACCCAGGCAACAACTTGGAATGCCCGCTAAACAGGACGGTTGTAAAGCAAAGACTACCTGTATTGTTCTTTAGTTAAAGAGGAATGCATTTATTTCTTGGACTACTCTAAAAATGCACAACATTATTCCCCTCCTCCTGGTTTTTCCCCTCGCCTGGGCAACCACTTGGAACGGTCGCTAAACAGGACCGTCATCAAGTGAGGACTGTTTGTATTCTTTATTTAAAACAGAGGTCTCCAAACTTAGGAAGTTTAAGACTTGTGGACTTCAACTCCCAGAATTCTCCAGCCAGCTGGCTTTTGGAGAATTCTGGCTGGAGAATTCTGGGAGTTGAAGTCCACAAGTCTTAAACTTCCTAAGTTTGGGAACCCCTGATTTAAAGGGAAATGCTTTGATCACTTGGACCTCTCTGAATCCACCCTGCAGCTCAGTTCTCGTTTTTTAATCCTGCCGGTTCTTTCTCTCTGTTCCAGGCAACTCCACACCATGGGATGTACTCCAGGGAGGAAGAGCTGCTGAGGGAACGGAAGCGCCTTGGCGTCTTCGGCATCACCTCCTATGACTTCCACCGAGAGAGCGGCCTCTTCCTCTTCCAGGCCAGCAACAGCCTCTTCTACTGTCGAGACGGAGGCCAAAATGGCTTCATGGTGAGCGTTTCCCTCTCCCGGCTGGATATTCCCTTCCTCACTACCCTTGAGTGGCCAGCTGCCTTTTTTGAGCGAATGAATGAATGAATGAATTCTTTATTGGCCAAGTGTGCTTAGACACACAGGAATTTGTCTTGGTGCAAATGCTCTCAGTGTACATAAAAGAAAAGAGACATTCCTCAAGTGTCAAGAATCATCAGGTATGACACTTAATGATAGTCATAGAGTACAATAAGCAATCAAATCATACTAGGAAACAGTCAATATAAATCATAAGGATACAAGCGTCAAAGTTACAGTCATACAATCACAAGTGGGAGGGGATGGTGATAAGGAGGGATGAGAAGATTAATAGTGATAGTAGTGCAGACTTTGTAAATAGTTGGACAGTGTTGAGGGAATTATTTGTTTAGCAGAGTGATGGCTTTCGAGGGGAAAACTGTCCTTGTGCCTAGTTGTTCTGGTGTGCAATGCTCTATAGCATTATTTTGAGGGAAGGAGTTGAAACAGTTTATGTCCAGGATGTGAGGGGTCTGTATATATTTTCACAGCCCTCTTTTGGGGGCCCCATGATCAAAGTTGTGCTCAAGTAGGAATAAATAGGGAGTCCTCAATGTATGACCACAATAGAGCCCAAAATGTCCATTGCTAAGCAAGAGGGTTGTTCATTGAGTCTTGCCCCATTTTATTGCCTTCCTTGCCTCCATTGTTCAGGGAATCACTGCAGTTGTGAAATGAGTAAGACAGTGATTAAGAGAATCTGGCTTCCACCATGGACTTTGCTTGTCAGAAAGTCGCAAGAGGGGATCATGATCCCCGGTGTCAGGATTCCGGCAGTTACCCCCATTTAAATCATGAGCCAAACTTCCAAAACTTCAAAAGGATTTATTGGGAGTTAACATGTCCAGCACTGCCTGGGTGTGGCCAACTCTGAGATACATCATTGTCACCCTTGACCCTGGTTTTCCCTCACCCCCTAGGTGTATCGTAATTCATATCCTCCAATGGGATACCTCCATAGCCCAGAGTCTTCAATCATGCTCTCCAGTTAGATATTTGCCTGGCAGAATGAAGTCAGTGGATCAATGATAGAAACTTTTTGATAAATACCTTACGTGAAAACTAAAGGTTCGACGGTGACTGCTCCCCCCCCCTTTCTGTTGGCAACTCTAAAAAGACCATAGAAATATTTTATGAGTTGACATCCAGGACACGGCAACCATCATAAATTTGAGTTAATTGCCAAGCATCCGGATTTTGATCATATGACCGAGGGGATGCTTTAATAATTGTAAATGTGAGGACCAGTCGTAAGACGCTTTTTGTAAATGAATGGTTGTCAGTTGCAGAGTAAATGGTCGGTTAAAAAGGCAATTTATTTGGCTCCAGATCTCTCCTATGAAGCCGCTGGAAATCCAGACGCAGTGCTCGGGGCCGAGGATGGACCCCAAAATCTGCTCAGCAGACCCTTCCTTCTTCTCGTTCATCAACAACAACGACCTGTGGGTGGCGAACATCGAGACGGGGGAAGAACGGCGCCTGACTTTCTGCCAGAAAGGTACGCTGCTGCCCAGGTCTTGGATCGGATGGATAGATATATCAGATAGATATGGTAGATGAGATGATAGATATATATAGATAGATGTATAGAGATAGATGGATGAATAGAGGAATGGAGGATAGATGATAGAATAATTGATTGATAGAAAGATTGATTGCTAAAGGAGAAGGGGGAGCTTTTCTGTGCCAGAGACCCAAGACAGAGGTACACTTTATAAAGGTATGCAACTTTCCTGAAGGCAGGATGAATTACATACCCTGTTTACTTGCACGCCTCCAAAGAAAGGACGATTTTGGTTCTTCCTCCTTTTAAGGATAACTTTTGAGACCTTTATCTGACTAAAGATCTAAAAGATCACACTGAACCTGGGTTTATTTTCCAACTGAGGTGCCCTGCAGAGCAACTTACCTGTATGCCAAAGGTGGAATCCAAGGCCCCTCTCTCAGAAAGCTGAGCTGATGGGAACCTGGGAATAAGAAAGAACAAAACAGCAAGACACAATAGCCATTAAATAGCATATTCTTATGATACTGAGACACAGTTTGAAGCTCTGGCACACTCTTTCTCAGGGCTTCTATAATAAATACAGGCAGTCCTTGACTTACAACAGTTCATTTAGTGACAGTTTAAAGTAACAACCACACCGAAAACAGTGACTTATAACTGTTTTGCACAATTATGACCATTGTAGCTTCCCCATGGTCAAGTCATCAAAATTCAGATGCTTGGCAACTGGCTCATATTTACAACGGTGGCAGCGTCCAGGGGTCATGTGCTCACATTCTGACCAGCAAAGTCAATGGTGGAGACAGATTCACTTAACAGTGGTGTTACTGGCTTAACTGCAGCGATGCTGTTCACACCTGTTTCAAGGAAGGTCGTAAAATGGGGCGAACCTCACTTAACTGCTGCCTTGCTTATCAGAGGAAACGACCATAATTTGAGGACTACCTGTATGAAGCAGCCATATTTGGCTAGGCTAACTTAGTTAAGGTGTTCTGACCCAGCTTCCCAAACAAGACAAACCCTCTGACGTGAACTCAAAAAATTCCTTTATTAGGAACGCTGACAGCCCCAGCAAAAAGTTTCTCTCTCAACGCAGGCTAACAAGTCCAGCTGGCTTGTTACTCGTTGTTTGCCACACCTGTTCATCTCCGCCTCCTGCCTTTTATCCCCAGAGCTAGGGTGGGCCTTTGCTAGCAGCGGTGGCTCTTCCATCCCAAGGACCGGCCCATAGATTTCCACTGCTCTCCTCTCCTCTGCCTTCTGTGCATCCGCGTGTCAGGCCCTAACCCAGGTATTCCTTCTTCCTCACCTCCAGACCTGGGGCTGTTGACTCTCCCATCTGAGGGCTGACAGACGGCCCAGGCTCCACCTCTGTCTCTGTCTCTCTCTGCCAGCTCCATTCCCTCTTTCCCCATGGAGCTCCCAGGTTGCCCTGATGCTGACCTTGACTTTCACGCCTCCTCCTCCTCTGATTCGGCTGTTGAAAGGACTGGCAGCCGACAATATGAGGGTTTTAAGACACTTCGTATAAGGAGCCTTGAAAATTGAGGTTTTTCTCTCCCCTCAGGTTTATCAAGCGTGTTGGACGATCCCAAATCAGCCGGTGTGGCCACTTTCGTCATCCAGGAAGAATTTGATCGCTTTACAGGGTACTGGTGGTGTCCAACGTCTTGCCAAGAAGGTACGTGGTCCAGGCTGCTGCCTTCTCACCATTCAGTTAAGGTCTGAATGAACCTCACCAACACTGTCAAAACTACCTAGTAGGACTGTGCAAGTATTCCTCAACTTACAACTGTTCATTTAGTGACCGTTCAAGGTCACAATGTCATCAGCTTCCGCAATAATCTGGGTCCGTGTGTGTGTGTATATGTGTATGTATATACATGTATATACATGTATGTATACGTACAAGATGTATACGTTTGTGTGTGTGTGTGTGTGCATATGTTAAGTTTTCACGGGTACTTACAGGTATGTTGTTCAGCTTCCTTCGGGTATTATCCCACGTCATTGTAGTTGTGCAAACTGACGCCCACCATGAAGATGTGGCATGACCACGAACGCGAAGCCAAACAACAGGATCACAGCTCACCAGCTCAAATCCCCCAGCAACTAAGACTAACCTGAGCACAACCAAGCCCCCACCTGAACAGAACACCCCCCCCAGCCAATCAGAACACAGCCAAACCCCCAACCAATGAGAACACATCCCCAGCCAATCAGAACACANCATCGAAACATTGCCTAGATACTTCCAATTTTACGCGGGAGAAAACCCGAATAACCAAAGATCCACATACAAATACCTGAGAAAACCTCAGAAAACAAATGTATATGTACAATATATACATACATATATGCATAAAATGAATCTATATAAAAACAAAATACCCCTCACACATCATCACAAAATTTCCAGAAACATAAAGCCTATAAACCTGAAATTTGGCACCTATGTTCCTCTTGGCTTCTAGGTGTTCACAAAGAAAGGATTTTTCAAAACGACCATCACAGCATTTAGAGTATTTCCTATAGAATTATTATTATTAACACGCTCTGATGCTAAGGAGAAAAGAAATCTCTTCCAAATACAAAATACAAGCAGAGGAGTTTCAGTTTTACTTTCACAGCACCAAGCAGCTTTACTGCAGAACAGTTGAACTAAGCCACGCCCAGGCTCCTTGCTGTCTCCTTACTCAAACAGAAAATACAGTTTCAGTTTCCAAACAGCCCTCACCTCTCACACACTGACAGGATGCTAGCCAAATGAATACCGATGGATGCTGGTAGCCAGAGGCAGAATTTTTTCCCCCTTATTTTCCGACCCAAAAACTAAGCCTGTCCACACAGTTTCGTAGCGAAGCACGGTTATAGAGCTAGTATGTATACATGCATGTTTGTGTCTGTATATATATTTTGAGAGCGGGCATCGGTTTTTCATTTAATATGTGCCATTAAGTACCCAGGAAAAATGACAATAAACTTTATACTATATCTTATCTAATAATTTCCTCCCCACAATCCTTCTACTTACCTCCTTTCCATTTAGGACCCGAAGGCTGGAAGACATTGCGAATTCTGTACGAGGAAGTCGATGAATCAGAGGTGGAGGTGATTCACGTCCCTTCACCGGCCCTGGAAGAAAGGAAAACGGACACGTACCGGTATCCCAGAACAGGTCAGTGGGGGATGATGGATGGGAGGAGAAGCAAGTTATAGGTAGTCCTAACAGAGCTGGAAGGGATTTCTGTATGTCCACATGCAGCCTGTATGAGACTGGCATATAGATTATAGAATAAAAGAGTTAGAAGGGACCTTGGAGGTCTTTCAGTTCAAGCAGGAGACCCTACACCATTTTAGACAAAAGGCTGTCCAATCTCTTTTTCAAAACCTCCAGTGTTAGAACTTCAGTGGTGCAGTGGTTAGAGTGCAGTACTACAAGCTACTCCCACTGCAATTTGGCAGATCAAATCCCACCAGGGTCAAGGTTGAGGACCCAAATTGTTGGGGGCAAGAGGCTGACTCTGTAAACCGCTTAGAGGAGGCTGTAAAGCACCATAAAGTGGTATATAAATCTTAAGTGCTATTGCTATATACAGCTTCTGGAAGTAAGTTCCACTGATTAATTGTTCTCACTGTCAGGAAATTTCAATTAATTCCAGGTTGCTTCTCTCTGTGATTACTTTCCATCAGTTGCTTCTTGTCTTTCCCTCAGGTGCTTTGGAGAATAGCTTGACTCCCTCTTCTTTGGGGCAGCTCCTCAAATGTTGGGACACTTTCTATCGTCATTCCAGGCATATCTAGTTCCTGCAGTCATTCATCATAGGGTTTAGCCTCCAATCCCCTAATCTTCTTGTTCCTCTGCGAAATATTTCTAGAGCCTCCACATCTTCTTGTTATGTCTTTGTGTGACCCTCACCAATTTGGAGTGATCTAATCATGGCTTTTCCATGGTGGGAGGTGGTACCCTTAACTGAGCACTGAGAGGAAGGAGGAGCATACATTTAAGACACTGTATTGTGCACCAGATAGGATTGTGGATAAAATTGGATTGTCTTCTTGGGGGAGGGGGGAGGGCTATCAGGTGCAAAAAAATTGTGAGTAGAACTGATTTTTTTTCATTGATGGAGAAAAAAAACACTATCTAAATGCCGATGGCAAAACTTCAGATCACTATATTTTGCATCTCTTTATTATATCTATTTCAGGCAGCAAAAATCCCCAAATCTCTTTAAAGCTGGCAGAGTTTCAAACTGACAGCCAAGGGAAAGTGAGTATAACCTGTTTGGCTCCGATACGGAAGTTTTGATTTTTATATTTTATCTTCGGCCTTGCTTGTCTTTTTCAACCAACTCTTAAAAAAATAGAGACTAGGACAGAGAATCATAGAGTCACAGGGCTGGAAGGGACCTTGGAGGTCTTCTAGTCCATCTCCTTAGCCAAGGNGACTAGGACAGAGAATCATAGAGTCACAGGGCTGGAAGGGACCTTGGAGGTCTTCTAGTCCATCTCCTTAGCCAAGGCAAGGAGGCCTTATACCAGGGGTCCCCAAACTTGGCAACTTTAAGACTTGTGGACTTCAACTCCCAGAATTCCTCAGCCAGCTATCCTGTATTGTCACCAGCATGTTTTGGAGCCATGTGCTGATTTGAATGTCAACTTGTAAAATCTTTCACAATTTATTAAGGCGCAGCTATAGCAGTGTGGCTTGTCCTTTTCTTAGTGGCTTATGGGATATATAATTAATATTCAGTCTTGCATCCTGCCTTCTCCGCCTGCCTATTTCAGTGTGTTTTAGGGAGAAAATTGGGGCTGTAACTGTGCTTGTGTCATTTAAAAATGAAAATGTGATGATAATCACAGAATACAGCCTTTGCAAAAGGGAATTCTGATCATTGCAGAAGACATTTTCCCCAGGAGGGCTGGGGTTTATATACAGGTTCAAGTATACAGTCTCTGACCCTTTCCTGGGTTCACAATCTATCCAACTATGTATCTCCCTACGCCACAGCCATATTATTGTGGAGTAGCACCTGTTTGCTTGTCTTTGCAAATTACCCTTGTTCTCATGGCTTCTTCCTGTTCTGTTCATCGAAACACTATGGATCATTAAACAGTTCCATTCGGTCAGAATGACCTAGCATCTCCCACATATCCTAACACCAAGAAATACAATCCCCATGTTCCAGCCAAAAACCTGACATTTACTTCTAAAAACACAACAAGTTATAAAACATGTTTGTTAGATACAGTTATATATTGTCCAGTAATCATTGTTAAAGGTCACATATCAGCAAACATAGAATCTCTTCTGTTCTTCATTTTCTCAGGTGTAACTTACAATATACATGTAAACACCTGCGAAAACATAAGAAAACATATTATATATATATACATGTAAGTTTTCTTATGTTTTCATGGGTATTTATATATTATATATTCATATCTTTATTGTGTTCTTTGTTCTATTTTTTTCTTTTTCCTTTGGGAATATTCCATAGTCATTGTAGTCTTTTAAAGTTGTAAGCAACGTTTTCTAGCAAGAATCTCATCTTTGCCATCATTTCAGACTTCTGTTATGAGTTTGTAAATGGTAAAACTCAATACAGACTTCAACTCAGTCAGAAGCCTGATGATGCAGATGCAGATCTGCTGAAACAGTTGCTACAACTTTAACAGCACACAATGACGTGGGATAAATACCCGAGGGTCGCTGAACAGCACACCACACACACACAAATATATACGTACATACATACATACATACATACATACAACATACATATCATTGTGTGTGGTGTGTGCTGTTTAGCTTCCTTCGGTATTATCCCATGTCATTGTAGTTCGTAAAGTTGTAGCAATGTTCGGCAGAATCCATCTGCCATCAATCAGGCTTCTGCATTGTGTCTGTCTGTGAGTCAGACTTTTACAGTTGTTTCAGTTTTAAATTTGGAGGGCTAGCCTACACGCTGTGGCCAGAATGGTTTTTTCTTCATCCTGATTGGTTTGGAAAACTTGGTCTGTGTTTATTGGTCTTGGAGTTTGTTGTGTTCTGTTGAATTGGTGTTTCTAATGTCTTCTGTCTGTTTTGTGGCTTTTTTTTTTTGTCTTGATTGGCTGGCAACATTTGTGTTTCCTATATTGGAGGCTTTTAGTGCGGCTTGGCTCTGAAATAAACGATGGCCTAATCATTTTTATGTAGGAAGCTACGGTTTCATCTGGGTGCCTGTTTGGGATGCCAGGTGTTTGCCTGGCTTGTGGTGTGGAGATTTTTTTGTTGTGAGTGCAGGCTTCCAAATAATTGACAGTCTGGTGGAATCATCTCTTTCTATTCAATGCTTTCAGTCTTTTTTCAAATCTCTATGACTCTCATAATTCTGTAGCTGGGGTTTTCTATAGTGCTAAGGTTTTGGTGCCATTGAAGTCGAATGGTATGACCCTGTTGCTTTCATGTGTTGGACTAGTTAGGAAGTGTGTTCAGCTTTTTTTACGGCATTTTGGTGTCCAGGCGGTCTTATTCTTCTGTTGGTCTGTTCAATGTATGTGCAGGGCATGAAAGCGGATGATGCACAGGGACCTTCATATATGCCTTGGTTCCAGGTCAATTTTATCTAAGGATGCTGCTATTTTTTTCTGTCTGTTTGAAGGCAGTCTTGATGTGATCCCTGTGTAGTATCTTACTGATCTTTTCATATATATATATATAAAATATATATATATATATTATATATATATAATATAATTATATCATATATTATTATATAATATATACTATGTGTGTGTGTGTGTGTGTTGTGTGTTGTGTGTGTGTGTGTTGTGTGTGTGTTGTTGTGTGTGTATGTATGTATATTGTTTTTTTCAAGCTTCGCGGGTACTATACATGTGTGCTCACCTTTAGCTTCCTCAGGTATTATCCCATGTCATTAGTTCTGTTAAAGTTGTAGCAACGTTTCAGCAGAATCTCAATCTGCCATCATACAGGCTTCTGTATGGATGTGTGTCTCACAGTTCACTGGTTTTCAAATTGAGGTGCGGATCTGCAGAGTGGACGGGATACAGACGTCGGTCGTCTGTGTACGGCCGGTGCTGGGCGTTGGTATGAAGGCTAAACGGTCGGGGGTTCTATTCCTGTCCATTCTGAAATGTGGCTAGGAGCCTGGTCTGGTGTTCATTGGACTTGGAGTTTTGATTGAATTGTGTTTCTTGGTTTCTTCTGGTCTGTTTTGTGGCTTTGATTGGTGGTAAAACGCCCTCTTGGTTTCTTGTTGTGTTTTGGAGGGGGCTTGTCATAAGGGTGATGCTCATGGTTTTCTATGCGTCGTTATGTGCGAGTTGTGTGTTAGAAAGGATAGAATTGTCTCTCGGTCGTGTTTTAAGACTGGAGTTAGCAAGTGTATTGTCGCTCTGGTACATCGCTAGGACTCAGATGTTCTATGGGATCGGGTGATGAGGTTTTACAGTTTCGATGTGCGCCGATGCCTCGATGTTAGCACTGTGTGGTCTGGTTGGTTGAGGCGCGCAGGATATGGGGATGTGCGAGAGCGGTTCTGGCGGATTCCTGGTTGGGCACTGGCGTGGCGTGGGGTGGGGGGGTGTTTTGAGTTGGAAGGCAGTCAGAGGGAGTCTGTTTGTGCCCAGGTGTTTGATTTTGTGGTGTGGAGATCTTTCTATTTGAGAGTGCAGGCTTCCAAATGATTTGACAAGCCTGCAGCTGACAAACAAAAAAAGTCTCCACACTGCACAACCAGGCAACACGGCTGGATGCCAAACAGCACCCAGATGAAAACCTACTTTCCTTAAATAAATGATGGCCATCCGTTTATTTCCAAGAGCCAATCCGCACTAAAAAGCTCACAATATAGGAAAACACAATGTTGCCAGCAATCAAGACGGCAAAAAAAAAAGCCACAAAACAGACAGAAGACATTATGAACACAATCAAGCAGAACACAACAAACTCCAAGACCAATAAACACAGACCAAGATTTCCAACGGCAATCAGGATGAAAGAAAAAACCATTCTGGCAACAGTGTAGCTAGCCCCAAATTTAAACTGAAACCAACTGTAAAGAGTCTGACTCACAGACGGACACCATACAGAGAAGCCGTGATGGTGGCAGATGAGATTCTGCCGACAAACGTTGCTTCGCAACTTTAAGCAGAACTACAAGAACGTTGGGATAGATACCCAAAGGAAGCTAGAACAGCACACATGTAAGTACGCCGCAAAAGCCTTGAAAAAACATATATTATATATATATATCTATATATTATGTGTATGTGTGTGTGTGTGTGTGTGTGTGTGTGTGTGTGTGTGTGTGTATACACACATACATATATACATACATACATATGCTTACTTACGTTTTCGCGCGGACTTACATGTATGGTATTCAGCTTTGTTCGGGTATTTTCCCACGTCATCATGGTTGTGCTTTTAAAGTTGTAACAACATTTCGGCACAATCTCATCTGCCATCATCAGGCTTCTGTATTGATACAATACAGTATTGATTCTGTATTGATACAATACAGAAGCCTGATGATGGCAGATGAGATTCTGCCGAAACGTTGCTTCAACTTTAAAAACACAACTACAATGACATGGGATAATACCCGAAGGAAGCTGAACAGCATACATGTAAGTAAGTACCTGCAAAAACTTAAGAAAACATATGTATATATATATGTATGTATAGCCACATATAACAGAAAACAAAAGCAAAACATCAAAACAACGTCAGATCGCATTTAGTTAATTTCCTTGGGGAAATTTTCCATCATCCTTTTTTAAAAAAAAAAAAGAAATTAAATCATTAAATAAAATTAACTTCAACTATCGAGATGATGACAATTGTTTTCTCTAAATGTTTTTTTTTACTTTATCGGGTTTCCTTTTCGTATAAAATTTATTCATTTGTGTCCCGCCTTTATTATTTTAATTGCATATGCTTTTAATTGTATATTTTGTGCCACCCGAAGTAGTTATGGAGTTAGATGGCTCATAAAAGTGACTTCGTAAAATAATAACCAAATAAAAACCAAAGTGCCTTCATCAATGAAGGAATGAAAAGGAAGTTATTGTTTTATTTTTTAAAAAAATTAAGTAATTCATTTGAATTGGTCATTTAATTAAGTTGGATTTATAGAAGCTACTCAGCCCCTGGGCAAAATGTGCATATTGCTTCTGCTTTGGTGATAATTTTCTTGGCGGAGACATAATGTAATTTTTGTGATATACTATATACTTTCTCCGGCTACATTTTCACCCTCTCTCTCTCTCCCGCCCTCCCGCCCCGCCCCTGAATTTTTACAGATCGTGCATGCCAGTGACATGGAACTGGTGCACCCCTTTGCTACCATGTTCCCCAATGTAGAGTACATTGCGCGAGCAGGTTGGACCCGAGATGGCAAATAGTAAGTATCTGTGTAGTTGAGATGGAGACAGCGTGTTTGTGCATTTTGATCAATATCTGAGTAAGGGGGCCCTTGGTTCCTCTGTGAGCTTGATGGAGGTTTTGCAAATGTTTCATTATCTAAACTAGGTTAATAAGAGGACAAGCACTGGTGATTTTACCTAGTTGGGTAATAAAGCATCTGTAAGAAAACCACCAAGCCCAGAAAGCATCAAAACCCTTGTCCTTTCTTTCTTTCTTTCTTTCTTTCTTTCTTTCTTTCTTTCTTTCTTTCTTTCTTTCTTTCTTTCTTTCTGTTCTTTCTCTTCTTTTCTTCTCTTCTTCTTCTTTCTTCTCTTTCTTCTTCTTCTTCTTTCTTCTTCTTCTTCTTCTTCTTCTTCTTTCTTCTTCTGCTTCTTCACTCTCCTCCTCTCCTCCTCTCCTCCTCCTCCTCCTCCTCTCCTCCTGCCTCCTGCCTCCTCCTCCCCCTCCTCTCCACACCACACCATTCCTTCTAGCAGTTGATTTATGTTACCTAGCTGAAATAATGAACACTGCAACAAACGCCATCAAGTTCAGAAAGCAAGCAAAGGCCCTATAGTTGTTGTTGTCTCCTTCTTCTCTTCATCTCTTCCAGCACATCCCACTCCCTTTCTGACCTTGATGATGTCACCTAGTTGGGTCATGAAATGTCTGCAAGAAAACCACCAAGCTCAGAGAGCACCAAGGACCCTTCATTTCAACCCTGAGCTACAAACAGTCTCCTTCATCAACATTTGGCTGTCCTGATCATGGTTTCCTGGGACCTGTGGCTGCTCCGTCCTGCCCTACTCCCAAGCTGCCTGCCTTTTCAACTTCAGATGCTAGTGACTAAAGATGGGAAAAGTTGAAATTAATAAAATAAAAGAAGATGAGAAGAGCTGGGCCAGAGGTATTTGAGACCTAAACCCTGAGTTCAGTTTATGGCAGGGGTCCCCAAACTTGACAACTTCAAGACTTGAGGACTTCAACTCCCCGAATTCCTCAGCCAGCCTCATGGAATTCTGGGAGTTGAAGTCCTCAAAACCTTAAAATTTGCCACATTAGGAGACTCCCCCCTGATTCACAGCATTACTTGGCTGTATCCTAAGGTTCGGCGTGCAATTGCTCCCACTGGCTTTTCCTGCTCACAGCCTTTTCTTTTCCCTCCCTCACCCTTTTCCCCGCAGTGCATGGGCCATGTTCCTTGACAGACCTCAGCAGCAGCTCCAGCTGGTCCTCTTCCCTCCCGCCCTCTTCATCCCGGTACCGGAAAACGAGGAACAGCGCCTGGAATTTGCCAAAGCCGTGCCTGAGAACACTCATCCCTTCATCGTCTATGAAGAAGTCACCAATGTCTGGATCAATGTAAGGCGGGCTCAAATATGACACCTATTATCCTCCCCCAGATTTGCTGATGCTCCCCATTCTTGCTTGTAGACATTCTCAGTCATCCAAGGTCATGGTTGTACCAAAGATGCCTTTTCAAAAGGCAACTGGGCTTCCTTGTTTTGTTTTTTTTTGAAGACATTTTGCTTCTCATCCAAGAAACTTCTTCAGCTTGAGTGGATGTTGAGGAAATGGAAGGATTTATATTCCTTGCAGACACAGCTGGTCATTTGCATCATTTTTAGAGAGTCGTTGAGGCCACTTGGAGTTTAATCCTCAGGTTCACCTGAGTGGTGCTCCTGGTTCCTGTAGTCTGCAATTTTTCCCCCCCTGGAAATCCATTTCTGTTCCCATCCCATTCTAAGGGTATTCAACCGAAATTGTATAGCTAGTAGAGATTCTCAAGTCATCTTGGTCATGGTTGCCCCAAAGGTACTTTTTCAAGAGGCAACTGGAGTTTCTTGTTCTTCCTTTTGAAGACATTTCGCTTTTCATCCAAGAACCTTCTTCAGCTCTGACTGGACGGTGGGGAGTGGAAGGTTTTATATTCCTTACAGACAGCTGGTTATTTGCATCCTTTTAGAGGGTCATTAAGGCCACTTGGAGGTTTATCTGTGTCCTCAGGGTTTTACAGACTTTGAGCTATACAATTCTACAGACTTTGAGCTATACAATTCTACAGACTTTGAGCTATACAATTTGGCAAATTCTATACCCTTCTTATGGGGTCGGAGTCAGAATGGATTTCCAAAGGAAAGAATTGCAGACTACAGGAACCAGGAGCACCACTCCGGTGACCCTGGGGACACAGATAAAGCTCCAAGTGGCCTCAATGACCATCTCAAAGGATGAAAATGACCAGTTGTCTGCAAGGAATATAAATCCTTCTGTTCCCCACCATCCAGTCAGAGCTGAAGAAGCTTCTTGGAGGGAATTGAAATGTCTTCAAAAGAATAAACAAAAAACTCCAGTTGCCTCCTGAAAAAGCACCCTCAGGATTCCCATTCTTACCGTGTCTTGAAAAGATGAGTGATTCACTCAACAACCGTGTGACTCACTTAACAATTGCACTGGCCTGCTGAACAACCATGGCAAGATAGGTGGTAATATAGGGCAAAACTCACCCAACAACTGTTGGCCTCCGATCCAGGCATGTTTGAATGGACGGTACTTGGCATCTTCTGTTGTTTTTTTTCTCCCGGGTAGGTCCACGACATCTTCTACCCTTTCGCCCAGTCAGAGGAGAAGGAGGATGAGCTGACCTTTCTCCGAGCGAATGAATGCAAGACGGGCTTCTGCCACCTGTACCGAGTCACAGCCATCCTGCAGCGCAAGATGTACGACTGGACTCAGCCGTACGTGCCTAGCAAAGGTGAGACTGGGAGCGCTTGGACCTTCTTTGGCATTTGATTCTTGGGATATGGAAAGAAAGCAGAACCCACTCCTTTCTAGCACTGATGATGCTACCTAGCTGGGTCATGAAATGCCTGTAGGAATGTCCTCCCCCTCCTTGCAAATCCCATTCCCTTCTAGTACTGATGATATTACCTAGTTGGGTCAAGAAACGTCGGCAAGAAAACAAGCTCAAAGAACGCCAAGAATTCCACAGTCGTTGTCATCCTCCTCCTCCTCCTCCCCCTCCTTGCAAATCCCACTCCCTTCTGGCACTAATGATGTTCCCTAGTTGGGTCATGAAACATCTGCAAGAAAACAGCCAAGCTCAGTGAGCATCAGGGACTCACAGTTGTTCTCCATGACCACCTCCTGCTCCTCCTCTTCTTCCTCCTCCTTCTCCTCCTCTTTCTCCTCCTCCTCCTCCCTGCAAATCCCACTCCCTTCTAGCCAGGGGTAGGATTCAAATTTCTTAACAACTGGTTCTGTGGGTGTGGCTTAGTTGGTGGGCATGGTTTGGTGGTCATGTTATTGGCTGGGTGTGGCCAACTCAATATCACTCACATTGAGGCACGCATCTCCTCGTCTGGCCTCTCATGACTGTGGGGATGCTGCAACAGTCGTAAGTGTGAAAAATGGTCATAAGTCACTTTTTTCAGTGCCATTGTAACTTTGAATGGTCACTCCACACAAGCAAAGTACCAGCAAAGGAAAAAAACCTCTGAAAAAACCTCCAGAGAAGTTTCAGAGACAGGAAGTCTAGTGCTGCCAAGAATGTAATAAGGATTAACGGAAAGGCAGTTTCTGTAAGCAACACCAGAATGTTTCCGTCCTGCCTTCCTTACAGGATTAGGCCAGTAATTTCTTCTAACAACCGGTTCTCCAAACTACTTAGAATGTTACCAACCGGTTCTAGCAAATAGGTGCAAACTGGTAGAATCCCACTCCTCCTTTTACTGATTTGGACCAGGAAATATCTGCAAGAAAACAGCCAAGCTCAGAGAGCAACAAAGACCCCACAGTTCTCCTCTTCCTCTTCCTCCTCCTCCTCCTCCTCATCTCCCTGCAAATCCCACTCCCTTCTAGCATTGATGATGTTCCCTAGTTGGGCCAGGAAACATCTGCAAGAAAACAGCCAAGCTCAGAAAGCACTAAGGACCTCACAGTTCTCCTCCCCTTCCTTGCAAATCCCACTCCCTTCTAGCATTGCTGATGTTACCTAGTTGGGTAATGAAACGTCTATAAGAAAACAACCAGTGCAGAGAGCACTGATCCCAATTTTGAATATTTTAACACATAATTCCCTAACAAAGTTTTGTTTGCATTACTTTTTTCATTTTTGCTTGTTTTTTAACAAATTAGTTTCAGTAGATACTGAAAATTTCATGTGTGTGTGTATGTGTGTGTACATTACTCACAACTCTAATTGAACCTAGAATTGTGGTCATTTAGTGAGTCACCACATGAGTGCCTGATTTTACACATTGTGGGGGCAGTCATTAAGTGAATGCAACAGTTGTAAAACGAATCTATTATACCCAGTAGGCATTTTGGCTGCCAAAAATCCGGTCATGTGACCACGGGATGTTGCAAACGGTTGTAAATGTGAGCCTGTTGCCAAGCACCCAAAATACAATCTTGTGGCAATGTGGGGAGTGGTGTGGCCGTTGAAATTTTCGGAATTGCAAGGGGTTGGACTAGAAGACCTCCAAGGTCCCTTCCGGCTGATTGAAATTGAAAAGTACCTCAGGTAAGGGGGGCGTGTTTCATAGTAACTTCAGTCAGTCACTAACTGACCAGTCATTTAAAAACCATAAAAGCCATTAAGTACATTTTTAAAAAGCGAAAAGGGAAATGGCACCAGTTGAGAACAAGAGAACAATGTGAAGTTGTTTTGCCAGCTCGGTTATGGGTTGCAAAATTCTCTTTCTGGGATTGCATGAATGTTTTGCTCGAGCAGAAATACTTCTCGATTAGTGCTTGTTTGCTCCTTCTAGCTCATGAGGTTTTTTCTGGCTAACCCCCTCCTGAGCCTTTCAGAAAAAGGATAATATTTATAGCTCCTGGTTGAGAGGAAAGGTCCTTGATGTCCCCTGAGCTTGGTGGTTCTCCTGCAGATGTTTCACCACCCAACTATGTCACATCATCAGTACTGGAAGGCCATGGGTTTTGTGGTGAGGGGGAGGAGGATGGTGGGGTCCTGGATGCTTTTTGAGCTTAGTTGCTTTCTTACAGATGTTTCACGACCAAACGATGCAACGTCATCAGTGTTAGAAGAGAATGAGTTTTTTGGAGCAGAGAAGAAGGAAAAGTAGAAGAGGTAGATGACCACGATGACATCTGTGGGATCTTTGCTGCTCTCTGAGCTTGGCTGTTTTCTTGCAGGCATTTCATAACCCAGCTAGGTAACATCATCAGTGTTAAGAGGGGATTGCGGTGTTTGCTGTCTATATACAGAGGCCTGCACCACCAGCTCAGACTGTCAGTCAAATAGTAAACATCAGTCAATTCAAGGAACTACTAATGAAAAAGCCACACTTCACCAACACTGACAGGGCAAACCACTTGTGTACAAACAGAGAGTCAATCCCACTCTTTTCTAGCACTGATGATGTTACCTAGCTGGGTCAGGAAATGTTTGCAAAAAAATAAACCAAGCTCAGAGAGCACCAAGATTTTCTCCTTTCAGAAATAAGCAGAATGGGAAGTATTCCCACTTCATTTTAGACTTCACAGGGAGCAAAGCATCCTGTCCTATTGTAAAGGCAGTTTAAGGAGGTCCCAAATGGGAAGATGAACACTCCCAAGTGTTCTGCTCCCTTCGGCTTCGTTTTAAGGTGGACAAATCCAGAGGTCTCAGTAGGTCTTTGGAAGATGGGATGATGGAAGCTGTAGTCCAGCCAATTATGGCTGGTGCATTGCCCTCACAGCTGATTTTGGGGAGTAGCTGTGGAATTGGGCCACCATGTTTGATTCTGTTCTGTCATTTCAGGTGACTTCAAATGCCCCTTGAAGGAAGAAGTGGCCCTCACGAGTGGAGAATGGGAAGTTCTGGCCCGACATGGGTACAAGGTACGAAGTCTCTTCCTCTCCCAGTGAAAATACCATTTCTGGTCTTTGTGCCATCTCTTCTCTGGTTTCTGATTGATAGTTTCCTTCAACAACAATCAGAGAGACAGTTTGGTGTTGTGGCACCAGGATAGACACCAGGAGTTGCTGAATTCTAGTTCTGCCTTAGGCATGAAAGCAGACTGGTGACTGCACCAGTCACCAGGAGATGGTGAGTTCTAATCCTGCCTTAGGCATGAAAGATAGTTGGGTGACTTTGGGCCAATCACTAGGAGACAGTGAGTTCTAGTCCTGCCTTAGGCATGAAAGATAGTTGGGTGACGGCCAATTTCCAGGAGACGGTAAGTTCTAGTCCTGCTTCAGACATGAAAGCCAATTAGGCAATTTTGGGCTGATCACCAGGAGACTATGAGTTCTAATCCCACCTTAGAAATGAAAGCCAGCTGGGTGACTTTGGGCCAGTAACTCCCTCTCAGCCCAGGACAAACCCCTTAAAAAAAAAACTTTGTCAAGACAACAGCAGGGACTTGTTCAGGCAGTCACCAGGAGACCAAAAAATGACTTAAAGGTTCACACACACACACAGACACACAAACACTGTTTTACCTTAGCAGCTTTTTCCAATTGGTAACTCCTTCTTTTGCCGAAGAACGTACTATTAATTGCAGGATCTATTCATTTATTCAAGATGCAGACTCTGGGATCTTTTTGCAACTAAGCTAAGCAGGTTCCAAAAAAAGCCAGACCGGTAGCCGTGATCAAAATTGGTCCAGAGCGTTAAAAATGACACCACCACTGCCATTTTCATCCCAACTGTACAGATAACTTTTGAAGCTAAGGAATAGAATAGGAATAAGAATAGTTGGGAGGGACCTTGGAGGTCTTCTAGTCCAACCCCCTGCTTAGGCAGGAAATCCTACACCACTTCAGACAAATGGTTATACAATCTCTTCCAGTGTTGGAACATTTACAACTTCTGGAGGCAAATTGTTCCACTGATTAATTGTTTTAACTCAGAGGAATAAAGGTCCAACTTAGAGAGGAACAAGTCAAAGGTAGGTAATAAGGAACAGACCGGATGTCCGCGAATCGAAAATAGCTTGACTTCTTTTCTCTCTGTGGCAGCCCCTCAGATATTTGAAGATGCTATCCAGTCTCCCATAGTCCTTCCCTAGACTAGCCAGGCCCAGTTCCTGTTACCATTCTTCATATGTTTTAGTCTCCAGTCCTCTCATGATCCTGGTTGCTCTTCTCTGCACTTTTTCTAGAGTCTCAACATCTTTTTTATATCGTGGCGACCAAAACTGGACACAGCTGAAATGAACCTTGATTCTGCCTCCCACAGTTCTGTCTCAAAGCAATTTTTCACGTGCGCTCAGCTTCTCTCATCGTCTCTTTCTCTCTGTCTCTCCAGATTTGGGTCAACGAAGAAACGAAGCTGGTGTATTTCCAGGGCACGAAGGATACCCCTTTGGAACATCACCTCTACGTGGTCAGCTACGAATCTCCTGGCGAGGTCGTGCGACTCACCACGTTGGGCTTCTCCCATAGCTGTTCCATGAGTCAGGTCAGTATCTCCGTGTCTGAAGGTTGAACTCTTGGAAACAAGCCATTGGGGTTAAAATGAAACCCACAACACCCTGCTAGATATCTCTGGAGGTTCTCAGTCATCCAGGTTACGATTGTCCCAAAGGTGCTTTTTCAAAAGGACTTTCTTACATGAATGAATTCTTTATCAGCCAGGTGTGATTAGACACAAGGAATTTGTCTTGGTGCAAATGCTTTCAGTGTACATAGAAAAGAAAAGATACATTCATCAAGAGTCAAGAATCGTCAGGCCCAACACTTAATAAGAATCATAGGATACAATAAGCAATCAAATTCTACTACGAAACAGCCAATATAAATTGTAAGGATACAAGTGACAAAGTTACAGTCATACAGTCACAAATGGGAGGGGATGGGTGATAAGGAGTGATGAGAAGATTAATAGTAATAGTAGTGCAGACTTTGTAAATAGTTGGACAGTGTTGAGGGAATTATTTGTTTAGCAGAGTGATGGCATTCAAGGGGAAAAACTGTCCTTGTGTCCAGTTGTTCTGGTGTGCAGGGCTCTATAGTGTTGTTTTGAGGGGAGGAGTTGAAACAATTTATGTCCAGTGCGTGAGGGGTCTGTAGATATTTTCACAGCCCTCTTTTTGACTCATGCAGGATATAGGTCCTCCATGGAAGGCAGGCTGGTAGCCATTATTTTTTCTGCAGTCCTAATTACCCTCTGAATTATGTGTCCTGTTGGGTTGCAGAACCAAACCAGACAGTTACAGAGGTGCATGTTCCAGGATAATGTTGCAGGATCGAATCTGGATCGGTCACCGGCACCTTCTGATTTTTTGGATGTGTGCTGGATCCCATTTTCAAGAAACTTCTCTCTAGCAATGTGTGAGCTCTTCTGTGTGCAGTGTTTATAGTTCCTATTGTATGTGGCTTTTCAACTCTTGCCTGCTTGCTTGTGTTTTTGCGCTCAGACGAGAGACCCAAACTCATTGATAGCCTCACACTGCAACGAATAAGGACACATTCAATTTTGCAGCTACTGAGATTGTTGGACAAGCAGGCACAAAAACAGCCAGAGAAGTGATTGAAGCCTGGGAAACAGGCCCCTCATCACCCAATGGGAGAGCTGGTTTACCATCAGCCTACCAAGTACTTAGAAGGCGAGAGCTGAGCAGCACAAACAAATGACAGCTTGTCATTTAAAAGCCAGCCATCCACACACCACAATCAACCTTTAAGAAGCCACAAAGAGCAGACACCATACAAATGCCGCATACAGAACAACTCTGCTAGAGAGAAGTTCCTTGAAGATGGGCTCTAGTACGAGTCCAAAAGCTCGGGAGACAAAACTTCTGTCCTCAGTGTTGTGGGTATATACAAAATTGTGTATTTATTTGTTCAGAATGACAATAAAGTTATTCTCCTCTTCTCTTGCAGAACTTTGATATGTTCATCAGTCACTACAGTAGCGTCAGGACCCCTCCCTGTGTGCACGTTTACAAGCTCAGCGGCTCAGACGAAGACCCTCTTCACAAGCAGCCAAAGTTTTGGGCCAGCATGATGGAAGCAGCCAGTGAGTAAAGTTTGAGCCAGGCATCCAAATTGAAGCCATGGGGATCGAGGTTGGGCATCCAAACACAGGTGGCCAAGCTTTGCTTTGGCCAGCTTCTTAGGGCCAGCTTCTCTATGGAACTGGGGGGGGGGGGATTTGGGATTGGCCAGTTCTGCCCCACCCATTCTACTTGATGGACATTCATGAATTAATTTATGAAATTAGATTAATACGAATATGTATATTGTTGCCCAACTCACGCATTAGTGACTAGGTGGCTCACAGTCTTTAAAAATTCACCACATAAAAACCCCATCTCTCCCTCTTCCTCTCTCTCTCTCTCCCTCTCTCCTTGTCTCCTTCTCCATCACTCTCTGTCTCTCGCTTTCTCTCTCTCTCTCCCTTCCTCCTCCTTTTTCTCTGTCTCCCATTCTTTGTCTTCTTCCTCATCACTCTCACTCTCTGCCTCTTTTTCTCTCTACTTCTCTATTTTTCCATCACTCTCTCTCTTCTTCCTCTCTCTCTCTCCCACTCTCTTTGTCTCCTTCTCCATCACTCTTTCACTTTCACTCTGTCTCTTTCTTTCTCTCCCTCTCTCTTTCTCTCTCCCTCTCTTTCTCCATCATACTCCCCCTCTGGCTCTCTTCCTCCTTTTTCTCTCTGTTTCCCACTCTCTTTGTCTCCTTCTACATCAATCTCTCACTCTCACTCTCACTGCTTTCTCTCTCTCCCTCTCTCTCTCTCTCTCCCTCTCCCTCTCCCTCTCCCTCCCCCCCTCTCTCCATCACTCCCACTCTTTCTCCTTTTTTTCTCTCTGTGTCTCCCTCTCTCTCCATCACTCCCACTCTTTCTCTCTCCTTTTTCTCTCTCTGTGTCTCCCTCTCTGTCTTCCGTTCTTTCTCTTTTGTCTGTCTGTCACACACAAACACACACCTCTGTGACAGCAACAACACAAATCAACCACTCAATGGGCTCCGTCTCATTGGCCCCCAAGCAAAACCATGGTTTTAGAGCCTTAACTCTAAAGTTAGAGTTAGAGTCCTTTAGAGGATGGAGACCCCAATCCTAGTTCAGGGGGAACGACATTCCATAAAGAAGGGGCCACCACCAAGAGGGCCCTTTTGCACGCCAGTATTATAGGCAGTCCTCAACGACCAGAATGGAGCCTCACATTTTTGTTGCTAACGGGGAAACATTTGTTGAGTGAGTTTCATCTTGTTTTACGATCTTTTGTGCCGCAATTGTTAAGTGAATCACCACAGTTAGGAAGTTAAGTCACGTGGTCGTGAAGTGGATCTGGCTTTCCCCATAGACATTGCTTGCCACAAGGTCGCAAAAAGGGGATCACGCGAGGATGACCAGGTGTGACTCTCCCCCTACTCTGCTTCCTCGTGTTTTGCAGGCTGTCCTGCGGATTACATCCCCCCCGAAATCTTTCATTTCCACACCCAGTTGGATGTTGAGCTTTACGGGATGGTGTACAAGCCACATGACCTCCAACCTGGGAAGAAGCATCCCACAGTGCTCTTTGTCTATGGGGGGCCTCAGGTAAGTGAGATTCTCAACTCATCCAAGTCCTGGTTGTCTTAAAGATGCTTTTTTTTCTTTTTCTTTTATAAAAACCTTTTTTGAAAAGTTAAAACATTAAAACACAAATTACAATATGAATATTTAAAATGAAGGGGTTGGATATATTACAATCCATTTTGACTGTGCTTACATTTCAATTGTTATTCCAGTGCATATTTTATACTCCTAATTGTTCTTATATTTTTATATACATCTATCTTTCTAAATTATACATTCCTTATTTATTTAATTGCTTGTTTCTATTGTTTATCTAGTGATACCACTTTTCCCAAACTGTATAATAATCTGAGTCTTCCTTCTCTTTTAATTCTAATGTAAGTTTGTCCATTTCCGCGCAATCGAAAATCTTTTGGATAATTAAACTATCTGTTGGCATAGAATCTCCTTTCCAACATTGTGCAAGTGCTAATCTCGCTGCTGATATTATATGCAGGATTAGATATTTTATCTCTTTTGTAAAATTCTCTTTGATAATTCCCCGGAGAAATATTTCTGCTTTAAATTCTATTTGGACTTTCATAATATCCTTTAGCCATTTTCATAGTTTGGTCTGATATTTCTTAATTTTTGGACATAGCCACCATATGTGAAAGAAGGTACCCTGTAACTGCTTACATTTCCAACAATTTGGGCTTAAATTAGGATACATTTTAGCCAGTCTTGAAGCGGCTAGATATCACTGGTGGCACATCAAATATGCTTTTTTTCAAGAGGCAACTGGGCTTTCTGTTTTTTTTTCTTTGAAGATGTTTCCCTTCTTATTCAAGAAGCTTCTTCCTGATTCTTTGCAGGCAGCTGGTCATTTGCATCTTTTTAGAGCACGGGTGTCAAACTTGATTTCATTGAGGGCCACATTAAAGTTGTGGCCGGGGTGGGCATGGCCAGCATGACATCACTCATGTTGGGGTTGCTTGTGCTGGTCCGAATGCTCTGCCACAAAAATGGGCTCCTGCAGCCGTCTTCCAACGTGGCCCCCTCAAACTCCATCTTTGCTGGCAGAGGGCTGCAGGAGGCCATCACGGCTGACAACGAAGCATGGGAGGACTGCACACAGNCCCCTCAAACTCCATCTTTGCTGGCAGAGGGCTGCAGGAGGCCATCACGGCTGACAACGAAGCATGGGAGGACTGCACACAGCCTTCCAGAGCTCCATTTTTGTTGCATATTCATGAACTGGAATAGAGCTTAGTAACAAGGTCAGCCAATGTGAGCTGAGTTGAGGGCTGAAACTAAAAGAGAGAATCTGGGCATGGTTTCTCTCTGTTCTGTGCTCAGCTCTAAAAGGAAAGGGAAACTTAACTTGCTTGCTTGTCTGCTGAACTAAAGTGAAACTGATGTCTGTTGCTGAGCTCCTGCTCTGAACCTGTAATATGTCTTCTTTTGTTTGAGTTTGCTCCATGTTGGAGGAATCTACAACTGGTATTGTAAAATTTACTTATGTTTATAAAGAAGTTAACTGAAGCCTCAGCCATCTGTGTTTATTTTTCTGGCACTGAATTTACACTGCAATACTTTGAACAAGAGCCACCGCAGGCCGATGCTGTGCTGTTTCCAGGGCGGCCTCGCAGGCCAAATCTAAGCACCCCGCAGGCCGGATCTGGCCCACGGGCCTTGAGTTTGACACCCCTGTTTTAGAGAGTCATTGAGGCCACTTGGAAGTTGAGCCAAGTTAGGATACAGGTCAACTTCCAAGGGGCCTCAATGACTCAAAAGATGCAAATGACCAGCTGTCTGCAAGGAGTATAAATTCTTCCATTTTCCCAACATCCAGTCAGAGTTGAAGAAGCTTCTTGGCTGAGAAGCAAAAAGTCTTCAAAGTAAAAACAGTTGCCTCTTGAACAAAGCACCTTTGGGATTCTACCTTGGCAACATTTTCAATATCCCTCAAAGAGCTGGTTCCCTTAACAGATGGGGGCCCTATTTCTCCTCCCCCCCTTTCCTTTGCTCGTCTCCTAGGTCCAATTAGTGAATAATTCCTTCAAAGGGATCAAGTACCTGCGGCTGAACACGCTGGCATCCCTTGGCTACGCTGTGGTGGTGATAGACGGGCGAGGCTCATGCCAGAGAGGCCTTAAATTCGAGGGAGCTCTTAAGAATCAGATGGTAAGTTCTCTCCTTATCTCCATCCTGTGGATCTGGCCTCCGTTTTGCAATTCTGACAGGGTAAAATATGACATCGTTATTATATCAGCATAGGTTATATTATCCAGAGGTGGTATTCAGCCAGTTTGGACCAGTTCTGGAGAACTGGTAGTGGAAATTTTGAGAAGTTTGGAGAACTGGCCAATCCCAACCCTGACTGGCCCCGCCCCTGTCTATTCTCCGCCTCCTGTTGAGTCCCAGCTGATTGGCTGGGTCTTCTTTAGTTGCCTTGCACAGGAGAATGGAGCTGGAAAGCAGGTTAGTGGGGTGGGGAGGGAATGGGGATTTTACGGTAATCTTCCCCTTCCATGCCCAGCAAGCCAAGCCACGCCCAGCAAGTCATGCCCACAAAACCGGCAGTAAAAAATCTTGAATCCCACCACTGATATTATTCTGTTGATATATCCTCATTGTGTTCTTTTCCATTGTTTATTTTATCCTCTTACAAGTAGTCCTCGGTTTACGACCACAGTCGAGTCCAACACTTGTGTGTTGTTAAGCAAGGCATTTGTTCCCTTGAGCTTTGCCCCCTTTTATGACTTTACTTGCCAGAGTTGTTCAGTGAATCCCTGTCGTTCTTAGCAACACGGTCGTTAAACAAAGTGGGGTGTCCCTTTTGATTTTGCTGGTTAGAAGGTCGCAACGGGGGAATCACATGGCCTTGGGACACAGCAACGGTCATAAGTATGAACCCTTTGCCAAGCATCTGAATGTTGATCACATGATCATGGTCACATGGTTTGAGTGGTGCCTAGTGGTGGAGCTCTCACCTCACAATCAGGAGGCTGTGAGTTCGATCCTAGGTAGGAGGCAGGTATTTCCCTCTCTGGACACAATGAGAATATATATCTGCTGAATATAACTCTGCATTGGTGACAGGTAGGGCATCTGGCCAGTAAAAATTCCATTCAGCTGCCCCGACTCCACCCCACAAGGGATTATGGTGTCATTAAAAGCCGATAATGATGAAAAATGTGACTTATGACCATTTTTCAAACTTTAGGATTGTTATGACATCCCCATGGTCACATGATCATAATTCCAATGCTTGGCATCTGACTCACATTTATGATGGTCGCAGTGTTGCAGGGTCACACGATCCTCATTTAAAACCTTCTAACCAGCAAAGTCAATGGGGAAAGCCAGATTCAGTTAACAGCCATGTTAACTAAACTGTTCTGACCCAAACCTTGTTCCAAGGAAGCAAACACCAAACAGAGGTAACAGCAAAATCTTTTAATGATTCTGTGCGAATTCTGTTCCTTCCCTGTTGAAAGGCTGTTTCCAACTAATTGTCTCTGACAAGAACGAGCCTTGCCAGGGTTGTCCAAGGCTGCCAAGAACACTAGATAAAGTTGCCAAGAAATATTTCAAACACAAAGAATCTCCAAACACCAACCAAGATATTCCGAACGTCCACAAGGCTTGAGTGCAAAAACTTCTTTGTTTCCTGCGAAGAACTCCGGTGTCTCAGCTGGCTTTTATCTTCTCAGGGAGGGGCCATCACCTTGCAACCTTACTCCTGAGTCACCCATGCTGCTGAAGCTGCTCTTTCCTTCGAGTAGCCCTGTGCGCATGTACGCTGGGCACAGGCTCTTCGGGGTCCTCTTCCTCACTGCTGCCAGCCTCCACAATCTCCGAAGGCCTCACTCCACTCTCTGATGGTCCTGGTCCCATTCTTGCATCACACGCAGACCCCTCATCTGAGTCCTCGCTCTCTGGGATCTCAGCCATCCTCTCCTGCTGCCGGCGAACCATAACACTTAGCTGAACTGCAGAGATTCACTTCACTGTAGCAAGAAAAATTGTAAAACAGGGCAAGATTCACTTAACAACAAAGTTTCTGCCTTCCTTAACAACAGAAACGTTGGGCCAATTGTGGTCGTAAGCCAAGGACGACCTGTATAGGGTTTCCTGCTTTGAACGGGAGGCTGGACTAGAAGACCTCCCAAAGTCCCTTCCAACCTTTGATAATTCTTTTCTTTTTCTCTGCAATCTCCTTTCAGGGCCAGGTGGAGATCGAGGATCAGGTGGAAGGTTTACATTATGTCGCGGAGAAATACGGGTTCGTCGACCTCAGCCGCGTGGCCATCCATGGCTGGTCGTATGGAGGTTTCCTCTCCCTGGTGGGGCTCATTTACAAGCCCCATGTTTTCAAGGTGAGCCTTGCTGCCTGGCTGGGACCCACTGAAAAACTAAAAGGACTCCCCTGTCCAGTCATGCCCGACTCTAGGGGATGCTACACATCTCCTTTTGCTAGCCGAAGGAGCCAGTGTTGTCCAAAGATGCATTCATGGTCATGTGACTGGCATGGCTGTATGCCAAAGATGTCTGGAACACTGTTATCTTTCCATCAAAGGAATACCTGTTTATCTACTCACATTTTGTATACTATATATGTGTGTGTGAGTGTGTATAAAATAAAACTAAAAATTGGGGTGGGGGTGGGGATTCTGCCTCTGCCTACCAGCTTCCATCTCTATTCATCTGCCTAGTGTGTGAGAGAGTTGAGGGCTATTTGGAAATGGAAGCAATTATTTGCTGTGTGCGCAAGAAGGAGACAGAAGGGACCCTGGGCTCAACTGTTCTTTATTAAAGGTGCTTGGTGCTGTGAAACTAAGACTGAAACTGAACCTCCTCTCCACTGCTTGTGTTTTGCCTTTGGAAGAGATTTCTTTTCAGGTGGGGAGAGGGAGTAGAACTCTTTAGCATCAGAGCGTGTTAAGAATAATCATAATATAGGAAATACTAATGCTCTGATGGTCATTTTGAAAAATCCTTTCTTAGTGAGCACTTAGAAGCCAAGAGGAACATAAGTGCCAAATTTCAAGTTTGTAGGGTTTACAGTTCTGGAGATTTTGTGGGATGCATGAGTGGTCTTTTGCTTTTATATATATAGATATATATATGTAAATAAAACAGTTATAAATATATGTTTTATCAATGGGAATAAAACATAAAACAGAAAAAAAAACATATATCCAACAGAACAAAAAAAATGTGTACAAAAAAGGGAAAAAAAGAAAGAAAATGACACAAACTTCCAATATCCAAAAAAAGAAAAAAAAACTTGATAAATTATCCTGCCCTTATACAATGAGTCTGCAAATACCATTTCCCTGAAAATACAATCTGCCTCAAAAGCAAGCCCTAGCCCGCTTTTCACACCTGTGCCAAATATAAGCCCTGCCCCCCAAAATAAGCTCTAGTTATTTCCCAGTCACCATCTGGCCACGTGGCACGTCATGCTGCTGCTGCTCACATGTGCTACAGCACAATGCACCACACAACCTCCTGCCACAAGCAGCACTGGCATGATAAGCCACCCTGGCTGGCTGCGAGTAGCTGTGAGCAGCTGCAGAAGAAGTCGGGCTGCGGCACAACAGGTTGGGGCCTGGGAGGCCTGGCCGCGGTGGTCCCTTAAGGTAAGTGGGAAAGACAACCCCCAAAATAAGACCTGGTACATATTTTGGGGCCTAAAGAAATAGGGCCAGCTCTTATTTTCGAAGAAACACAGTAGTTACTTTCTCATCCTTATTTAACAAGAAAAATATATTATGTATATAATCAACTAGGATAATTAAAGGCCTGGAAACTAAAACATATGAAGAACGGTTGCAGGATTTGGGTATGTCTCGTCTAATGAAATGAAGGACCAGGGATGGCATGATAGCAGCCTTCCAATATCTGAGGGGCTGCCCCTAAGAAGAGGGAGTGAGGCTGTTCTCCAAAGCACCCAAAAGCAGAACAAGAAACACATGGAAACTAATCAATGAGAGAAACAACTTACTACCCCCAGCGAGACTAGCCAAAATGTTCCAAATACATTACCTAAATGTTGGAGAGGTAACCATAAACAGGGAGCATACTTTCATATGTGGTGGGCCTGCTGCCATGCACGGAAATACTGGCAAAAATTAGATGATGGTTAGAGGAAATAAGAAAACAGAATAAAATTTAAACAACTTTTTTTACTAGGCATGCTAGAACCGAACATGAATAAGAAATATCAATACCTGATGCTCCATATCATAGCGGCTGCTAGAATTACTTTTGCCCAAAATTGGAAGCAGGCTACGACCACCCACAGAATCCATAATGATTAATAAAGTAGATAAATGTGCTGAGATGGATAGATTAACGAAGTTATTGAAAGATAAGGAAGAAGAATATGATAAAATATGGGATGTCTGGTACAAACAGATAAAGAAAAGAGGTTGAATGATAAGTTTATAACATCATAAAACAACAAGGTTTATGTGTAAATAAATGCAAATTAATATGTATGTATGTAGATATAATGCTTAAAATGACAAAGAAGTAAATGCAAAGATGTATAACGTTAATAGAAGTGAAATGCAAATGCATACACTGCTTTAGCAACATTGTAAAATGTGAAAGTTTGTTTTTAACTGACAAAACGCTGAATAAATAAATTTATTTAAAAGGAGAGAAGCAACCAGGAATTAAGGAGAAACTTCCTAATGGTGAGGACAATTAACCACTGGAACAGCTTTTGTTCCACTGGCCATTTTTCTGACAAGCAAAGTCAATGAGGAAGCCAGATTCACTTAACAACTGTGATAAAATTCGTAGATGAATTTTATCAAACAGGTTTGCTGTTTGGCCAAATGTGTGCAGCAAGTCTGTGTGTGTGTGTGTGTGTAGCAGGAAGACTCTGCTCTGGATTTAATTATCTTCGTTCTCCTCCTGTAGGTCGCCATAGCAGGAGCCCCCGTTACCGTCTGGATGGCTTATGATACCGGATACACGGAGCGGTACATGGATGTCCCAGAGAACAACCAGCAAGGCTATGAAGCGGGCTCAGTGGCCCTGCATGTTGAGAAACTCCCTAACGAGTGAGTATTATGGGAGGATATCTGATGGGGTGGGGGGGAGCATGTTTGGAGAGGTAGAAGGTTGAGGCCCCCTCAGCAAAATTCACAACATCTCCACACTGAGATGGACAGTCAGGTGAGGTTATGCAAAGTAAAGGTTCCCCTTGCACATATGTGCGAGTGTTCTGACCCAAATCTGGTTCCAAGGAAGCAAACACGAGACAAAGGTAACAGCACAACCTTTTAATGTTTCTTTATGAATCCTGTTCCTTCATGGGTAAAAAGACTGCTTCAAACCAATTAGTTCCAATCAGAAAGAGCCTTGCCAAGGTTTCGCAAGATATTCCGAACGTCCACAAGGCTTGAGGGCAAAAACTTCTTTGCTTCCTGCAAAGAACCGCGTTTTCTCAGCTGGATTTTATCTCCTCAGGGAGGGGGCATCACCTTGCAGCCTTACTCCCGAGTCGCCCGTGCTGCTGCAGTTGCTCTTTGAGCAGCCCTGCGCGCACTTGCACTGGGCACAGGCTCTTCGGGGTCCTCTTCCTCACTGCTGCCAGCCTCCACAATCTCCGAAGGCCTCACTCCACTCCCTGATGGTCCTGGCCCCATCCTTGCATCATACGCAGGACCCTCATCTGAGTCCTCGCTCTCAGAGATCTCAGCCATCCGCACCTTCTGCCGATGAAGCACAACACCTGCCTTAAAAAGGGGTTGGACTCTAGAAGACCTCCAAGGTCCCTTCCACTCCTATGGTTGTATGTTTTAAGGGTAATGACCGGAGTTAATGTCCTTCATCAGCTGCCAAAGACCAAAGTTTGCACTGGGAAATTGAAAATGGATCCTCTTTTATTAGTTTTTGTTCAAAATTTAGAATTTTTATAATATATATTATATTATAAATTTTTATAAGATATACAACATATCTAAATAATATATATTATATGTATAATATAATTAAGTACAGGCAATCCTCATCTTATGACAACAAGTGAGCCCATCCTTTCTGCTGCCAAGTGAGACAATTGTTAAGTGAGCTTTGTCCTATTTTATGACATTTCTTACTACAGTTCTTAAGCAAATCACTACAGTTGTTAAATTAGTAACACGGTTGTTAATTGAATCTGGCTTCCCCAATAGTTTTGTAAAAGGGGATCCCATGACCCCTGGACAGTGCAACCATCATAAATATGAGCCAGCTGCTGTGATGACCCGGGGCATGGCACAAAAGCAACGAAGTCATAAAAGTAGGTAAAGTCCCTTTAATACCTCCAGCTTGGCCTCCAGTGTCCAGTTATCATCGGCTGGAGACAAAAACTCTCCCAAGAACAGTTTTTAAAGGGAAGATATTCTGTCCTAATCCAAAGTACATATAAATCATAAATAAAAACCAACACAAACCACTTGCTGCAGCAATTAAAGAGACAGGGCAGGATAAGGAATTGCAGACTTCAAAAGATAATGAAACACACACAGTTGGGAGGATGCCAGAACTCAGATAAAGCTTGACAAACCAAAATAAATAATTCATGCTTTGCTTCCAGCGAGGAGCTGTGTGCAAATCCCCTCTTTATCCTGTTTTCCCAGCTGCAGCTAATGAAGGGAATCAGGGCCTTTTTCTCCCCTGTAACCCCGTAACGCTCCCATCTCCGTTCCTCCCTGCGTGCCCTAGGATGAAGAGGGGGTGGGCCTGGGTCTTCCTCTGAAGGCCCAGCGGGGCTGTGCCCTTCCCCAGATTTCTCCACAGCCACCGGAGCCACACCCCCATCCCTGTTAGCTATTCCACCTCCCCCTTAGAATCAGATTCCAACAGGGGATGACAGCCAAGCATTTGAGTTTTGATCGTGTGACCGCAGAGATGTTGCAAGGGTCATTAAAAACGATCATAAGTTGCTTCTTTCAGTGCCTCTGTAACTTCTAACGGTCACTCAATGAACGGCCACAAGTCAAGGACTACCTGTATTTGGAGAGTTTTTCCTAGACACCTTTTTTTTTAAAAAAAATGTGGATCTGTGACTGTTTGCATTTCTGAACGCCGTGATTTCTCCCTGCTGTTTGATGGGTCGCTTTCAAGTTTTTTATTCTTCGTAAGGAAGAAGAGAACAAGAGATAGGAAGCTGTTAGAGAATATTTTGCATCTCATCAGTTCACCCTTTTGCAAATTGCGCTGGGGGGGGGGAACCATTAGCACAGAAGGGAAAGAGTGGGGAAAATGTACGTTTGCATAACAAAACCATCAACGTGAAACCCAAATATTCATTTTTGGAAGATGCTTCCTGTTGTGCCTCCCCATGAATACCTAGTCTCTATGGTTTTTCTCCTAAAGCATCATTTCCCAACTTTGTCAACTTTTAAGATGCGTGGACTTTGACTCCCAGAATTCCCCAGCCAACCTTTCTGGCTGAGAGATCCTGGGAGTTGAAATCCACACATCTGAAAGTCAACAAGGTTGGGAAACCCTATCCTACTGTTGGAAGGAAATGTTGTGGCCTGACAGTGGTTAGCAGAGGTGGCAGCAAATTCGGACAGTGAAGAGGTTGAGGAGAGTCCTAGCGTCTGGGATTAGTTCATTCCGGCCTGCTTGCTCAGATGAGGGCTCTGCGTTGGAGGCAGAGATGGGGCCAGGGCCATCCGACAGTTATCAGCTGCCTTCTGAGTCAGACATCAGTGAGGCAGAAGAACAGCTGGAGCCTGTTCCCAGTGTGCGCATGCACAGAGCTGCCAGAAGAAGGGAACAGCTAAGGAACAAGGGTTGACTTGGGAGTAAAACCACATGTGGATGGTGAATGGCCCCTCCCCTAGGGAATAAAAGAGGAGTGTGGCTTTGCAGGAAACAATTAGTTCATTCCAAGCACAGTTGCCAAGTATTGCGGCTTGTCTGAAAGATATCAGCCTGTCCACGCTCTAAGCCTGATAAAGGCTTATAATTGGGACCTATCGTGAAAGACTGTTGGCCTGGACTTTGTTGGAGAGGAAATTCATTGTAAATCAAATAAAAGAGGTTTATCAGGAGGAGGGCTCGGCTTTGTGCTGATGGGGGAAGCCCAAGTCAGAACAGAAAAATCCACCTGGTTGGGTTCCAAGCTGGGAGAAAGACACCAGAAACAACATGGGAGCCAATTGGAAAGATGGTTTAATGATGAACGGATCCACACACAAAGACAGTGTGCAGTTCTGGGCCAGCTGAACAAATGAATGAATGAGTGGATGGACCTTTAGAGGTTTCTGTGACTTTAAAGTTTGAACTGTTCTGGGGAGGGGGGGTTGTGCAATGAAGGGGCTTATGTCTTTTGGTCAGTGGTGGTGAGTTAATTCTATTATGTCCTAAAACAAGTGTCAAACTCGATTTCATTGAGAGCCACATCAGGGTGGTGTTTGACTTCGGAGGGCTGGGTGTGGGTGTGGGTGGTGTGGCCATGGTGAGCGTGGCCAGCTCGACATCAATTGTGTAGGGGCAACTGTGGTGGCCAAGTGCTAAGGCACAACTTCCCTGAGACCTTCCCTCTCATTTATAACCTACCTTCCTTCCTTCCTTCCTTCCTTCCTTCCTTCCTTCCTTCCTTCATCTTTCCTCTTTCTCCTTTCCAGTACCTTTTTGCAGGCTCAAATGCAAAAGGGGAAAACATTTCTCCTTTTGTTTTGTTTTTAGTTTGTTTTGCTAGCCCTCCCCACGCCCCATTTTCACTGGCAGAGGACTCCAGGAGACCAGCGTGTCCAAAAATGGTGCACAGGCGGGGTCCCATGTGGCCCTCCCGAGCTTTCTTTATACTGGCAGAAGCACTGCAAGCCAATCCTTTGCTGTTTCCAGGGTGGCCCTGCGGGCCGAATTCATCCCCAGGGCCTTGAGTTTGACACCCCCATCCTAAAGAGTCATGTCCTGTTCTTAGAATTTGGGTGGAGGAGAATGTAAATTTTAATCCCATCTTTGGAGGTGAGGTTCTTTTATTCTGTGAATGGGCTGACCCAAAATATTTCTTTTAAGAGCTTGCTTCTCCATTCCCCTCCCCCCTTTGAGGGAAATATAATATTCTGCTTCAGTATTTCCCCAAAATATTTCATTCTTTTGGGGGCGGGGGGGGAGAGATTTCCCACATTACAGAAGGCAAAGAGGGTGTCATACCATTTTGAATTTGCTTTTAATTTAAAGCCAGTTTAAAGTTTTGGAGTTTGAAATAAATCCCGAGCCTTGAATGGCTAGCTTCAGCCTTTACACTGGGCAGGGTTGGGAGTTCAAATTCAGCCCCAAGGGTTAGAACAGCCTGTTTTGAACTTGGAGCAAGACGTTTATGAATCCCGATTTTTTTTTCCGAAGGGTAAAAATGTGCTTTGGGAACTCTTCTCCACTAACCATGTTGTCAACTGTTGTTATGCAATCTGTGTTTCTATGTATATATTCTGTGGTATGTATATTTTATGTACTTTTTTGTTGTTGTTATTGTTGTTTCCTTTTCAAGTAACTGGCTTATAACCATCGTCTCCTTTTGTATTTTGTTTTTTCTGTTTCCTTTTTCGTTTTGTTACCTTCAGATACCTTTGGTAAGTGAGGTTTCTGTTTAAATTGACCCTTCTTTTAGAAGTAAAAATTAACAACTCTTAAAAACGGCTGCTGCCCAGATCTTCCCTGTCCTGTATCTTCCCACTTCTTAAACTAATTCTGTTTCAATAGCTTTTTTCTTCCTTTGAAAGGCATGCCTCTCCCGTTACTAACGCCTTATATTTTCCGTAGGATTATCTTGCCTGGTTGAACTAACTCAGAAATGGGGTATTACAGGCTGCAAGAGAAATCATAAATCTCCCGAATTTTATTCCCGTTTTCCCTCCGAACCGAAGCTTGGGACTTCTATCTGCATTTCCGCAAACTTTTCTGACATTGGCTAGATCCTGCCGATTTGGGAAAAATTAAAAACAAAATGCAGAGCCTTGACCTGGAATTCCCCAAAATAATTCACAGCTTGGTCCCTAAATTCAAGCTCTCTTTATCTTTCCACTTTGCCTCTGCAAACCAGAACTGAGGTTTGGAGTTTCACATCAAAGAGCAACTTCTTAAAGAATTTTATTTTGTTTTTGGGAAAAATTGGTTTGATTTGCAGGAAAAGGGGTGTGAAAAGAGCTTGCCGGATATCGAGACCTGTGTTTTAAAATTTCAATATTATTTTTTAACTGATCTTTGAACATACTGCAAAATATTTGTGCTGCTTTTCTCATTTTTGGAGACAGCTGAAGATTATATATACGTTCTGAGCTAGGCTTCCTGAGAAAGCATAAAACACAATCTTAAGCCCCGGCAAAACCTCCTTTATTTCCACGGCTGTAAATTGTTCATTCACAGCCTGCAAGGCTTCACAAACAGCCTTTCAGGGGAATGTTTATAAACACCCACCTTATCTCACTTGGAATGCGGCCAGATGCGCCCGCAAGGCTAAACTGGACACAGAGTCAAACAGAACTTTTCAAAGCTTGAACCAACAGGATGAACTAATTGCTTCCTGCAAAAGCTCACCTCCCGTTCGCTCCTCTTTTATGTCCTACAGGAGGGGCCAATCATCTCCGAGGTGTGGCCTTACTTCTGAGTCGACCCTGCTTTCTCAATTGTTCTTGAGCCCTGGTAGCCCTGAGCATGCGCAGGCTGGGAACCGGGTCCCAGAAACTCCCCCGCCTCACTGCTGTCCGAGTTAAGGCAGCTGCTGACTGCCAGACTGCCCTGGTCCCATCTCTGCCTCTGATGCAGAGCCCTCCGCCCGGCCTTCCTCAGGCTCCAGAACCGGCCCAGGTTCCTCCCCAACCACCTCACTACTGTCCAACACTTCTGCCAGCTGCCGGAGGCCCACAACAATACATCTATATATTTTAAAAATGCAAAATGGGACATTTCAAATGGCTAATATTTTGCTCGTTCCCTATTTAACCCTTTGCGAGCAGTGAGAAGACAAAGCAGGAGCAAAAAAACAATGATCAGGGGGGAAAAAAAACTGCTAAATTCCCACAGAAAGGAGAGAGATTCCCTGATTTTTCTCTCTCCCGCCCCCCTTGTTTCCCTGCTTTAGGGATTCTCAATCCCTGGGAGCCTTTCTTAAATTTAAAAGCCAGCGACGTATTGAAGTAACCTCACAATGGTGCATTGCAAGCTTTTGGCATGAGGATGCTGCATTTCAATAAATGAAATATTCTAATGTTTTTGATGCACTGGTGTTGTTGTTTTTTTTGTGGGGGGAGCAAATGCCCTACTTGGGAGCCTTTGCTTCTTCAGGAGGTACCCCCAGAGAGGTGACTTAGAGAGGGACCCGCAGGAAAAGCGATCCAACTCCCGTTTCCCCAGAGGAAATTCCATCAGCAGATGCTATGGGCCCCGACTTCTCTTGGTTGCCATGGAGACGCAGCCTCCGCTCAGCTCACAAATTTACTTTTAAGGATCTCTTCTGCATTTTTTCCCTCCCCATCGAGAACCTCTTGGGATTGGAAGCTGGGTGTGTGTGCTCAGCTCCTCAATTCTGTAATTCCAGGGTGGCCTTTAGTCCCAGGCAGGGAGGACTGTGTCTCTGAGCATAAGCAGAGGGCCTTCAACACCCTCCTCCCCTCCTTTTCTCCTCTCATTCTTGGCAGAAGCGATGGGGATTTAGAAATCCCCACCATGCTGGCTTTGTCGATAGGCTTCGAGTCCCAGCATCCCTTGCAAACACAGCCTAGGGGCGTGATGGTGAACCTATGGCACGTGTGCCACAGATGGCGGACAGAACCATTTGTGAGGGCATGCGAGCCCCAGCCAAACCTACCTGCACTGCGCATACGCATGCCTCCCAGCTGATTTTCGGCCCATTTGAGGCCTTTTTCGGCCTCCTAGAGGCTCAAGGGAAGCCTTTGCAGCCTTGGGAGGCCGAAAAATGGGCCTTCCGGAAATACTAGAAGTGCTTGTTTACAGCCTCCGGAGGGCTTCTGGATCCTGGAGGAGGCCTCTGCAGCCTTTGGAAGCCAAAAAATGGGCCTGTTTCGGCATTTCTGGTTTTTGCTGTGCTCCCCTGCACGCAAACCCTAGCATGCACACCGGAAACCAGAAAAGCAACCAGTGACAGCTGGCATGCCTGGAGAGTGATGGCTCTGCATGCCACTTCTGGCACATGTGCCATAGGTTCACCATCACGGGCCTAGGGTTAGGGGAGGCATTGGGGGAGCTTTGAGATGGTTTCATGCCGCAAAGTAATGGGAAGGTTGGCAGCCCCTGGAAGACCCTTCTCTGGGTTTGGAAGCTAAGCAGGGTGAGGCTGGGTTATTACCTGGAGAGGCATCCAGCCAAGATAAGGAAATAGGGGGGAAAAATCTTGTTGTAGTTAAAGGAGTAGGGAATTGATTAGATTAGATAAGATTAGATTAGATTAGATTAGACTGACAGAGTTGAAGGGGGACTTTGTAGATCATCTAGTCCAACCCAAGCAGGAGACCGTACACCATTTCTGACACTTCAGTCTCTTTTTGAAAGCTTTCAGTGATGAAGCTCCCACAACTTCTGAGGGCAATTTCTGTTCCATTGGTTGATTGTTCTCACTGTCAGAAAATTTTTTCCTTATTTCGAGATTAAATCAAATGTGTGCACTGGCCCTTGTTTGACATGTTTGGCCGAGTCCCTTTTAAGCAGGCGTCTCCAAACTTGGCAACTTTAAGACTTGTGGACTTCCAGCTACTGGCTGGAGAATTCTGGGAGTTGAAGTTCACAAGTCTTAAGTTTGCCAAGTTTGGAGATGCCTGCTTTTAAGAGACATATTTTTTTTTTTGGGGGGGGGGGGAATCAAGGTTTTATACCGGCTTTTTTCACACCCCACTTTGGGAGTAAAAAAGGAACCTCTTTCAGCTCTTTCGATATGAAACTCTCAACAGGAAAAGAAAAAATCTGCCATCTGTGGCCAGTTCTCCCAGTCCCATCACCGTCCGCTCCTGGTTGCCCTCATTAAGGTAGCTTAATAATTGTATTAAGAAAGCAAAGACAGTCCCGAGAGTGATAGGCGCCTTGGGTATGATCCCAAAACATCTGGAGCATCTCTGGAACACCGCCGGCATTGATCAATATCCCATCAGTCAACTGCAAAAGGCAGCTTGTCTCAAAATGGCTCGCGCATCCATTCTCACTCTGGTCAATCCTTACCGTACTAAAACCATTCCAGATTTGAGTCACAGATGGCAGATATTTTTTCCACTCTGAATTCTCTTTCTTTCTTTCTTTCTTTCTTTCTTTCTTTCTTTCTTTCTTTCTTTCTGTCTTTCTCTCTCTTTCTTTCTCTTTGTCTCCTTCCTTCATTTCCCTCTCTTCTTCTTTTCTGCCTTTTCCTTCCTTCTTTCCTTTTCCGTCTTTCCTTCCTCACGCCCTCTTACTTCCTTTCTCCCGCCCTTCCTCCTTCCTTCCACTTCCCACCTTCCCTCCCTGCCTCCCTCTTCCCTTTCCTTTTTTTCCTCCTTCCCCCATCCTCCCTCTCCTTTTCTTCCTTCTTTCCTTTTCCTTCTTCCTTACCCATCACCTTAGTTTCCTTCCTTCCTCTCTCCCTCCTCCTATTTTCTCCTTCCCACTTTCCTTTCTTTCCTTCTTTCTCTCCTTCCCCCCATCTTCCTTAGCCCTCCCTCCCTCCCCCCCCTCTTGAAGATATCCTGTTTTTCCCAAATACACTTACTTTTTCTGCCTCTCTTGTTTCCTTGCTCTTTAAAATCTCCCAGCTTCTCCTTCACAGTAGCTAGTCCAAGTTAACATTATTCCCTCTCCTCTCCCTTGCCTTCTCTCCTTCCTCCGACAACCTAACAAGCCTCTGCTTTGATTAACCTTAACCAGTAGTTTTAACTAGATGCTAACTCTTCCTTTAGATAATGTGTTTAACCTTTTCCTTAATTAGTGACTAAATCTAACTAGATCCTTAACCAATTTTAACCACCTAACCTCCCTCCCCTTTCCCACTCCACAGATGTTAACTAATCAGAAATAATAAAATCGTTTTATCCCTGATCCTGAAAATGGTGCATTTGGGGTAACATGGAAGGAAGGAGAAAGAAAAGAAAAAGAAACTGAAGGAGGAAATGAAAAAGCAAAAAAATTGAATTGTTGCAGTCTCTGCAGGAGGACAAAAGGCTGGAGGGAAAAAAATGGTATTATCCTTGCTTCTCCTGTATATATTATTCATAAGTACCACTGGGGACATTTAAAGATATTTGCACAGGCCACCAAGAATTAGACAGTCTCTGCAATGCCCAGGGAACCTGGATCCAGAAAAATATCTGTGAAATCCTTTGCTTCGTTTTCAGGATTGGAGGATAAAAAAAAAACTTTTTGAGAATTTTACAAAATATACTTTTTGACTGAGAAATAAACCTTGGAAAGCCAGTGGGAGAAAGGACAAGGGTGAGGTTTCCCAGGCTAACAAATTTATTTTCCCACAGACTGGAACACTGAACCAGGTATAATTGCATTCGGAGCCACTCTAGGAAAAAAATAAATAAAGCATCTGGTCATGTGCAGAGGGCGTGCCTTCGCCAAGAAACTGCCTGGCAGCATTTTTTAAGCTAGAAAAGGCTATTGAGTCTCCTCTTTTTAAAATAAGTCAGATTCCCCGCCTCCCACCCCGCCCCTCAATGTGGTTCTCCTAGTAACACCAAGGACAAAACCGCCTTCTGGATTCTGCTAATTGCCAAGTTTTTTTCTGCAGGTTTCCTGGGTAACCAAAAAAAATATGGAAATTACGTTCTCCTTTTGCTTTGTTTTCAGGATTGGGGTAAAAGAAAAAAAACTTTTTGAGCCATGGTGGCGCAGTCTTTAGAGGGCAATATGCAGGGCTACTTCTGCTGACTGCCGGCTGCCTGCAATTTGGCAATTCGAATCTCACCAGGCTCAAAGATTGACTCAGCCTTCCAAGGTGGGAAAAATGAGGACCCAGATTGTTGGGGGCCAGAGGCTGACTCTGTAAACCACTTAGAGAGGGGCTGTAAAGCACTGTGAAGCGGTATATAAGTCTAAGTGCTATTGAAAAGGAGGGAGGGAGAAAGAGAGAGAGAGGGAAGGAAGGACAGACCATGGTGGTGAGAATGCAGTATTGCAGGCCAATTCTGCCCACTGCCAGCAGTTCAATCCTGAACAACTCAAAGTTGACTCAGCCTTCCATCCTTCTGAGGTGGGTAAAATAAAGACCTAGTCTGTTGGGGGTAATAGGCTGACTCTGTAAACCGCTTAGAGAGGGGCTGCAAAGCACAGTGAAGCGGTATATAAATCAAAGTGCTAAGTGGAAAGAGAGGAAAGAAGAAGGAAGAAAGGAGGGAAGGAAGGACTGTGATGGCACAGTGGTTAGAATGCAGCATTGCAGGCAGACTTTGCCCACTGCCAGCAGTTCGATCCTGACCAGCTCAAGGTTGACTCAGCCTTCCATCCTTCCTGGGTGGGTAAAATGAGGACCCAGATTGTTGGGGGCCAGAGGCTGACCCTGCAAACCACTTAGAGAGGGGCTGTAAAGCATTGTGAAGCGGTATATAAATCTAAGTGCTAAGAGGAAGGAAGGGAGGAAGGACCGTGGTGGCATAGTGGTGAGAATGCAGCATTGCAGGCTGACTCTGCCCACTGCCAGCAGTTCAATCCTAGCTCAGCCAGTAAAATGGGGACCCAGATTGTTGGGGGGCAAGAGGCTGACTCTGTTAAACCGCTTAGAGAGGGCTGTAAAGCACTGTGAAGCGGAATATCAGTCCAAGTGCTATTGTTACAGCTATTTTGAGAATTTTACAAAATATACATCTTGACTGAGAAATAAACCTGGTCCTCAAACTCTCCTAATTTTTCCCCTGTGCACTCGCAGAAGTGAAGGCTTTTTATTTTCTTTTTGCAAAGCAGATCCCCTAAGTTTCTAGCCCTCCATGAATCCGAGTCAAAATCTGAATTGGAACAGGCCTTGATCTTAAATCTTATCTGAATTACTATCATCATCATCATTATTATTATTATTATTATTATTATTATTATTATTATTATTATTATTATTATTATTATTATNTATTATTATTATTATTATTATTATTATTATTATTATTATCTGAATTGGAACAGGCCTTGATCTTAAATCTTATCTGAATTACTATCATCATCATTATCATTATTATTATTATTATCATCATCATCAACAGCCAGGGGTAGGTAAGAAATGATACAAGGAAGAGGCCCAATTATTAATTTCTGTTCTTTAACATTAATTTTTGTTCTCTAAAACTGGGAGGGGGGTCTTAGGAGATTTTGTTCAAACGATAGCAGCCCCCCAACCCATCCTCATTTTCCCCTTAACCAAAGGGAACATAGGTACCCAAAAACCAAATTGCAGGTAGTCCTCGACGTACAGCCACAGTGGAGAGCAGAATTCCCGTCATGCAGCAAGGCGGTTATTAAGACACTGGCATTTGATTTTTAACGACCTTTTTTGCCACAGCCGTTAAGCGAATCCAGCTTTCCCTCACACACTTGACTTTGCTTGTGGGAATCTGGCTAGAACAGTCGCAAATGGTGAATCATGTGTCTCCCTGAGGATGTGGTAGCCGTCATAATTTCCTCGCTAGACACCCACATGTTGATCAGGTGACCATGGGGAATGCTGCGACGGTTGTAAGTACGAGGACCGATTGCAAGTCTCCTTCCCCCCCCCTCCCTCCAGTGCCGTGGTAACTTCAAACAGTTGCTGAACAGAGGGTCATAAGTCGAGGACTACCTCCGTATGTCCCTCCCACCCCAAATTGTGCCTCGGAGAAGCAGCCTTAGAAACTCACTCGCCCGTTTTTCTCCTTCCTCCCACTGGCTAGTCCTGAAAGAAAAAAAACACAAAAAATCCTATTTTTCCCCCCACTTGGCTTTTCACTTCTGTGTTTGTTGTTCTTTTTTTTTGTTTGTTTGTTTTGTGTTTCTTTTTTCTTACAGAAGGTACTCCAATCCGAGGTAAGATCCCCCTTGCTTTGTGCTGGAGAGCACAATTGCCCCTTTCCTTTAAAAAAAAAACAAACTCAAAAATTGTATTTTTCCTCTTGATTATAAGCAGTTATTGTTCCATGTAGTTGCGTGGCCTGTTGTTATTTCTTTTCCCAATCCAGAATTGTGCTACCTTGTCACTGTTGGAAAATGTCTTTTCTTGCTTTCCTTCTGTGCATCTCCTCTGTTTTCTATGCCTTCCCTTTTTTTTCTTCTCCTTCCCTCTGAATTCTGACTTATTTTCCAGAACATGTATAATATCACCCTACATATAAATATCTCTATAGAAAATATAAATATATATTTTATATATTTCCTGTGTGTGTGTATACTCTGTGTGTGTGTGTGTGTGTAGTGTGTATATACTATGTGTTTGTGTATGTGTGTATATATATATATAGTAATATATATATATATATACATACAGACACATATACTATATATGTACATATACACAAACACATATCTATACTTAGACACACACGTATATACATACAGATACATATATATATGTGCGTTATATATATATATATATATATTTGTTTTCTGAGGTTTTCGCGGGTATTTGTATGCGGATCTTTGGTTACTCCGGTTTTCTCCCACGTAAAATTGGAAGTATCTAGGCGACGTTTCGATGAAGTCTCATTCATCATCTTCAGGCTTGTTTCTTTTGCCTCTGTGCTTCTCAAGAGTAATGTGAGCTTGCAGCTGCTTCTTCCTTTTAACATGCTAGTGGGGGTGTGACTTGATTTGGGTGGGCTTGGCTGTGTTCTGATTGGCTGGGGGTGTGTTCTCATTGGTTGAATATTTGGCTGTGTTATGAAGGTGGAGGTCGGTTCTGAATTGGCTGGGGGTGTGCCTGTAGTTCTGAGGTGCTGTGGGCTTGGTGTGCTCAGGTTAGTCTTAGTTGCTGGGGATTTGAGCTGGTGAGCTGGTAATCCTGTTGTTTGGCTTCGAGTTCGTGGTCGTGCTCATCTTCATGTGGGTGTCAGTTCGCTTCTTGTATGATCTCTACCAGCACAACGAGATGATTACTCCCACCTACCAGCCATTTGGAAACTCGCCCTCATTAAAAACGAGTACCTAACCTGAAGAATGACACCAAACCCACACCCACGAGTGCCACGCAAGATGCTACCTCCACACTTCCACGTAGAAAAAAGACTCACACTCACAGAAGATGAGACACGACCACGGACCAGAAGCCGTAACCACAGCTGACCATTACCCGCTTCAAACCCTTCCGACCCATACATAAAGCGAACTGACACCCACCTGAGAGATGTGGCACGACACGAAGCGCGAAGCCAAACAACAGGATCACAGCTCACCAGCTCAAATCCCCCAGCAACTAAGACTAACCTGAGCACAACCAAGCCCCCACCTGAACAGAACAAACTCCCAGCCAATCAGAACACAGCAAGCCCCCACCCAATCAGAACACAGCCCAACCCCCAACCAATGAGAACACACTCCCAGCCAATCAGAACACAGCCAAGCCCCCACCCAATCAAGTCACACACCCCTAGCAGTTAAAAGGAAGAAGCAGCTGCAAGCTCACATTACTCTGAGAAGCACAGAGCTGAAAGAAACAAGCCTGAAGATGATGAATGAGACTTCACGAAACGTCGCCTAGATACTTCCAATTCTACACGGGAGAAAACCCGAATAACCAAAGATCCATAAATATACACGCACACACATACCACATACTTATACATAGATACAGACACACAAATTCATACGTGTATTATGTATATATACACACACACTATATATATATGTGTGTGTGTGTGTGCTGTTCAGCTTCCTTGGGTATTATCCCATGTCATTGTAGTGCTTTTAAAGTTGTAGCAACATTTCAGCAGGATCTCAATCTGCCATCTCAGGCTTCTGTTTAAAGTTTTAAACAGTTGTAAAAGTGTTTTTTAAACACTTTAAAGTTGCTACAACTTTAAAAAGCACTACAGTGACGTGGGATAATACCTGAAGGAAGCTGAACTGCATTCATATATATATATATTTATTTTTTAGCTGTTTAGCTTCCTTTGGGTATTATCCCACGTCATTGTAGTTCTGTTAAAGTTGTAGCTACAATGACGTGGGATAATACGCGAAGGAAGCTAAAACAGCACAAATGTAAGTACCCGCGAAAGCTTAAAAAACATATATATTAATACACACACACCACACACACACACACAGTATATTCACACACACATATACTATACATACACACACACACACACACACACACACACACACACACACACACACACACACATATATATATATATATATATATATATATATATATATATATATAATATATATATATATATACCACACATACCTATACATACACACACACACACAGAGATACACGAAAAAATATTTATGGTTCCTTCTGGTACGTTCTCTTTTCTCCTGGCTGGATGGACGAAGGCACCTGAGAAGGGCTGGAAGATTTCTTAAATGCTTGGCTTATTTGCAATTTCTGGTCCTGCAGGTTTAAAAAGCTGGTTTCTCAGAAGCCTGCATGGGTGTAGACATATTTCTTGTTGTTTTATTTCTTGTTTTGTTGGTGCGGGTATCCAAGAATAACTCTTTTCCACATTCCACTGAGATAACAAGTGTTAATTTGACACAGCTCCGCAGTGCAGGACACCAGAAGTGGGATTTTTTTTTTCTTTTTAAATGAAATCGCAGTGGTGTTTTCTGGTGTGAAAAAGAACAGGAGGAGAAATCTCTCCTGGAAATAATAAGAGATGTACAAAATCAGAAAAAAACAAGTGGTTGTTTTTTAAATGCAGAAGCCAATTTTCCTTGATACCCTAGGAATCCTCTCTCAAGGCCTCTCTGAAGATGGAGAATTCATTTTTTTGCTACCTTGCGAAATAGCAGAAAAATTAACCCTACTCTAATTCAGATGGTCCAAAGACCAAATCTTGGAAGACCAGCAGAAAAAAAAAAAAAAGTTATTTCTGTTGCTTCTTTACAGAGAGGAAAACTTCACAGTGTTTCTCTGATCCAGCAGGGCTATTTCCTAGGTAGTTTTATTAAGAGCCTCCATGCACAGGGGCAGTCAACCTTAGATTGTGAGATGCTGAGGATGAGGCATTTCAAAGGGTTCATGGTTTGGTGGTGGAACTTCCAGAACTCTGCCTCCATGCATAGGGGCAATCAACCTTGAGCCTCCATGCATAGGGACAGTCACTCTTGAGTCGTGAGATCCTGAGGACCAGGAACTTCGAAGGGTTCATGATATAGTGCTGGACTTTCCATAACTGTATAGAAGACAGATGAAATGGCCTTGAGGGATAGGAGGAAGATAAAGGAAACTCTGAGTCCAGGGTAGGACTGTAACATTTACAAATGTTCCAGGTAAGGCATTCCCTAGGTCAATGAAGATTAGGGAGGTGGAAGCACGTTCAGATTCTGTTATTACAACTTTATAATAAAGATTATATTGGTCTGCATCGGTGTTTTTCCACCTGGGCTCCTTTAAGATTTGTGGACTTCAACTCCCAGATGTCAACTCATAAAACATTTCTATGCAATAGAACATTTCTATTCCATTTTTATCTTGCAAAGATTGTAACTAAGCTACCGGAGTTTCTGCCCGGGAAAATCCCTAATTGGAGAACGTGATTGATGACTCTCAGCTATGAAAGTGTTTTGAATATGAATTATGATACACCCAGAGGGATGGGGAGGAAACAGGGTCATAGGTGACAGTGAATTACATGTGTCTCAGAATCAGCTTCATACAGGTCATACCGACATGTTCGCTCCTAATAAATCCTTTTGACAGTTTTTGAAGTTTGCCTTGAGGCTCATGATTTAATTAGGGCAACTGCTGGAATCCTGACACCAGAATTCGGTGTGGCTGGGGAATTCTGGGAGTTGAAGTTCACCCTTCTTAAAATTGCACCGATTGAAAACACAACTTTGGATTGGAAGAACTTTCCTTGGAGATGGGACATTGCAATACACTGATTTTTCTGACAGCGAGAAAAATGCTATATTCTTAAGCAAAGCTGCGTAGCATCCTAAAGCTGTTTGGTTCGGGGGGGGGCTTTTTTGTGGCTTTGGGGGTGTGGCCAAACCAACCTGTTCAGCTGCAAATAGCCACACAAAAGTGTCTTCTGTTTGTGGCTGAAGAGGGAAATGCAGCCTAATGGTTTGAAAAGTATATTGGACTGCAGGAAAGAGTTAAGCACAGGAATAAATTGCATTGTGAGGTCTTTCGTGCTCTCAACATTGGGTAATGTGGACGGTTCATTACTCAGCTAGGGAACATCATCAGCGCTAGAAGGAAGTAGGATTGGCTCATGGTTTATGTTCGTTTATATATCATTCAAAATAAAAACAAACAAAAATGAATGAATGAATTCTTTATTGGCCAAGTTTGATTGGACACACAAGGAATTTGTCTTGGTGCATATGGTCTCAGTGCACATAAAAAAGAAAAGATACATTCATCAAGAATCATAAGGCACAACACTTAATGATAGTCATAAGGTACAAATAAGCAATCAAATCATACTAGGAAACAATCAAAAACAAATCAAAAAAGAAACAAAATGACCAAAACATCTTCTCATCAATAATCAACACACAGATAAGCAGGGATTAACACCTGACAAACAAACTGGGAACAATACCCTAATCAAGAAACTACCAGTGAGGAAAACCACACTCCCATCAACACTGACAGCAAGGATATAAATCAGGGATCTTCAAACTTGAGAGCTTTTAAGACTTGTGGACTTCAACTCCCAGAATTCTTCCTCCAGTCATGTTAGCTGAGGAATTCTGGGAGTTGAAATCCACAAGTCTTAAACTTGCCAAGTTTGAAGACCCTTGATATAAATAGAAAGCAACTCCTACTCTCTTCTAACACTGATGATGTTACCTAGTTGGGTCATGAGATGTCTACAGAATAAAAACCCATCTACCTCAGAGAGTACCAAGAACTCCACAGTTCAATCCTGAGCTCTGGATACACTATCGGTAATAATTGGTGTGTTTCGGCACATTAGAGCCGTTTCTCCCTTCTGTGTCCGATCTGCCCTCGGTCGATAATTAACATATTTCTCGGCATCTCCTCTTTCCTTTTTGTCTCGTTGTCTCTTCCCTGCCAGGTGGCCTTCAGATCGAGAGCAGCGAAGAGACGGACCAGGGTAAATACGAGTGCGTCGCCAGCAACAGTGCCGGAGTGCGCTATTCTTCACCCGCCAACCTATACGTGAGAGGTAGGGAGCGCCGTGACTCACAAGAATGGCAAATGTGACCCTCCCCTGCCCGCCTTCACCCGCATGCACGCAGACACAGCAAGGTCTTTCGGGAGCCTTGTGTGGCCTTTTGATGAGACGGAAGAAGTTGGGTTGAAGGCCCTCTCTGAAGGGAAGGAAGCTAAATTAATTGGAGTCTCCAAGTGGACAGTTAGTTAAAAGTGAGCCAACAGTCAATCAGAATAGAGCTGGAAGGGACCTTGGAGGTCTTCTAGTCCAGCCCCCTGATCAAGCAGGAGATCCTCTACCATTTCAGACAAATGGCTGTCCAATCTTTTCTTAAAAACATCCAGTGATGGAGTACCCACAGTTTCTGGTGGCAAGCCATTCCACTGGTTAATTGTCCTCTCTGTTAGAAAGTTTCTCCTTAATTCCAGGTTGTTTCTCTCTCCTTGATTAGTTTCCACTCATTGCTTCTTGTCCTGTTTTCCGGTGCTTTGGAAAATAAGTTGACCCCCCCCCTCTTTGTAGCAGACCCTCAAACACTGGAATAGTGCTATCAGACCACTCCTTCTTTTCTCTGGACTGTCCATACCCTAATCCTGCAACTGTTCGTCGTATGTTTTAGTCTCCAGGCCCAAGCCAACACAGTCCTAGGCTGTATTCTTGTCTATCCCTAAGAGAGGGATAGAATCAAGATCCCGTGAAGTGTTAATGCCACTTTATAAGGTCTTGATAAGGCCACACTTGCAATTATGCATCCAGTTTTGATTGCCACAGCGTAAAAAAGATGTTGAGACTCTGGAAAGAGTGCCGAGAAGAGCTACAAAAGAGGATGAATCATATGAAGAATGTTTGCAGGAATTGGGTATAGCCAGTCTAGAGAAAAGAAGGACTAGGGGAGACATGATAGCAGTCTTCCAATATTTGAGTGGCTGCCCCAAAGAAGAGCGAGTCAAGCTATTCTCCAAAGCACCTCAAGCCGGACAAGAAGCAATGGGTGGAAACTAATTCAGGAGAGAAGCAACCTGGAATTAAGGAGAAATTTCCTGAGAGTGAGGACAATTAACAGCTTTCCTTCAGAAGTCGTGGGTGCTCCATCACTGGAGGCTTTCCAAAAGAGACTCGACAGCCATTTGTCTGACATTGTGTAGGGTCCCTTGCTCAAAGCAGGGGGTTGGACTAGAAGACTTCTAAGGACCCTTCCAACTCCTGTTATTCTGCTAGTTGTATCTCCCACAGGGGCTGCTCGGTATCCCAATGTCCCAATAAATTGCAGATTTGTTCATTCACCTTCTGTGCATGAAATTTTGGTAACAGAATGTGGGGCTGGCTCAGATGAAAATTTACGGCCAGCATAAAAACACCTGCCTCAGGAAAAAAAAAATCCAGCTGAACAGTACAGCTCTTTCCTCCAAGGAAGCATTATTTTCAAAATATTCCCTAGAAAATGAGTTGGGGAATGATGCAAAGTAAGCAGGTTCTTCAGAATACAGGTAGTTCTTGATTTACGACCAGAACTTCCATCACTAGGTGAGGCGATTCTTGTCCGGTTTTATGACATTTTTTTTGCTGCGGACATTAAGTGAATCACACAGTCGTGAAGCAAACGTGACTTCTAGGATAGTTGCAAATGACAATTATGTAACTGGGACTCGGAGGGGTCCTTGGCGATCTCTGTGCTTGGTGATTTTCTTGCGGACATTTCACCGCCCAACTAGGTAACATCATGGGTGCTAGGAAGGACTGGAGTTTGCTCTCAAGCCATTGTAGCACTGATGATGTTATCTAGTTGGGTCCCTTTTTTCAATGTCCCTTTTTTCAATGTCCCTTTAACTTTGGACCATCACTAAAACGGTCGTAAACAGAGGACCATCTGTATTCAGAAGAGAGGCAGTGGTCATCCTTGGCCTTTGTCTAGCCTAACCATAGGAATAGCCACAAACTTCCAACATTTGGAATTGGCAGCTTTCAGTCAATCTGAACTGGATCAGTCAATTCTCTCTCCCCACTCCCCCTGCACAGACCTGTTTTTTAAAATCTGGCTGAATGTCTCTCCTTGAATTTTTTCTTTTTAAGTAGAAAAGTTTTCAGGAGTTTCAATAGCCATTCACCACACACACACACACATAAAAACTACCATTTGCCCCATTAAAAACAGATTAGCCATGTGATAGACTCATGAATATTTTTTAAAAAATTCATGGCCACCATGAAGTTACTTGATGAGGCTCTGGCCTTCAGATATTCTTCCAGAAAATGACATTTGTTTTTTCCTCATATTTTTCCCCCTTCCCTTCTCTGCACATCTATGCCAAAAAATTTTTTTAAAAAAGTGCATTTATTACTGTTTATTGTCACGATAATAATGAAGTATATATTGTCTCTCTTGCTTATATGTCTTTGGAACGATGGCTTCATGCCGCAAAGGATGAGATTTAAGGTTTTTGGGTGGAACTTCAGGATTTCCCCCCCCNCCCCCCCCCCCCCTTCTTGGTTACAGTCTCTCAGGCTTATTTTTATTGATTTATTAAATTTATTTGTCGTGTGGTATGGTGGCCTAGAGTTGGAGTTCTCGCCTCACAATCAGGAGGCTGTGATAAGAGGCAGATATTTCTCTCTCTGGGCAGGATGAGATCTGCTAAATATAACTCCACATTGATGACAGGAAGGGCATCTGGCCAGTAAACACTCCGATCCATTCAGCTGCCCAGACTCCACCCAGCAAGGGATCATGGGGTCATTCAAATGGAGGTGATGATGAAGATTAAACTTATTTGCCACCTATCTCATTTCAAACAGACTCCGGGCGGCTTACAGCATAAGAAACATTGAAAAAGAGCTTTAAAATCTTCAGTTACAAAATGACAAGTGACAAGCTTTAAAAATGAGTTGGCAATCCCGGGATTTGTGCAGGCAGTCATTTGACTTCTGCAAGGCAGAAACAATTCCTTTAGTGTCATCTATGTACAGACCTGAAATTATTTAATTCCCGCTGGAAATAATGCTGGAATATCAGACTGTTCTGAAAGCCTTGACCTGAAATTTATCTTTTTTTAAAAAAAAAAAAATCCTACCAGAATTCACACTTGGTGTAGTGGGGCTTATTCGGTCAGTGCACCAAAAAGCAGCGTACAAAATTACAAGTGTTTGAATGCTTACAACAAGTGTGAATGAAATAAATTCACCCTTCCAAACTTAACTGGGTTGGCCGGCATGTCCCACGTGTGCAAATTTACACAACAACCAGTTCTATTTGAAGTCCTCTCTTAAGAGGCTTTGCAAAGACTTTTGCCCCAGTTTAAAAGGGGGACCATTTTCCATGAAGCGGCGCCTAGCTAACTTGGAAGCTTTGCAGGTTAATTTGGATTGCTATCTCCCCAAGAATTGAATTTTGGGGTGGGGAGGGCCAGAAATGATGGGTGAGGTGGGGTGTGGGAGGGGGTCTTCTGTGCCTTGTTTTTTCCCTCTTTGTTGTCGCTGCACTCAAAAATTCTTGATGTTTTTTTTCTCACTGTTTCTTCCCATAACATGCTTGTTTCTCTTAATGACTTTTGGGGTTTGCGGGTGAGGGGTATGTGTGGAGGGAGTAAGAGCTCAAGTTTTTGTTTCTTTTTCTTGAGGTTCTTTTTTTTTCCCCTGAATAACAAAAGAGGTTTCCACCCCTCCTTTTTTTTTCTTTTTTTTTTCTTTTTTGTTAAGTTTGTGGCGGGGAAGAAGATTCAAAGGAATTGGGGTTCGAAGCATGTCCGCATGGACACAAGGCTCCCGTCACACACCTTCCCCCTTTAATTTGGCGAGATTGGGCGGATCCAAAAATAACAGAAATTTGTGCATTTTCCCTCCGTCTTCCCCCAAAAATTCAGAATTGGAGGGTCTGACCAATTTTGTTTTTTTGCTAACTCGAGCCAAATTGGGTCGGTCGATTGCAACCTGCAGTCCCATCCTGAGTTTCGAGGATGTGACTCCCAAACCTGTGTGGACATGCCTCGAATGGGTGTCAGGATTTTACCTGGCCCTGCTGGAAACATTTTGGTGGACCGTGGAAGAGATCTAACCCACGCCGAGGACCCCGTGATGATGGAGGTGGTGGGAACCCAGTTTCTCCTAGGGTGTCCTTATTAATCTTTTCTTCCTTCAGCCACCCAGGGGGGTGATGTGGGGGAGAAGGGGGTGGGTGTGGGCCATCCAGCAGTGCCAGAAGGGCTTTCGAATTCTCGGGAGGGGGCTTCTCTTAAACCGGTATGTCCGGGGTTGATATGAGGGAGCCCCCCTCCTCAGAGACCTTCAACCATTCCTGGGCCCTCTTGGTGGTGGCCCCCAAAAAGGGACATATTGGAGATTTTTTTTTAAGAAAAAAAGTTTTTTTATTTTTTTTTAAGTTAAAAACGGAAAGAAAGAGGAAAAAAGCAAATCGATTTGCAGATGCCACCCTTGAAGGCCTTTTTTTACTCTCTCTGTGTTCCCTATTTTTCTCTCTTCTCATGTCATTGTGTTCCGCATCAAACCCCTTTAACATCCCTCAGAGCTACGAGAAGGTTGGTGTGGTTTTTTTTCTTTTTTACTTTCTTTACCCACATTTTTACATTTCTTAAAGAGAGAAGTATATATATATCTATATCTATATAATCTATTATCTATAACCTTTATCTTTTTTATAAAAAAGAAACTACGATGATGACAATGATTTAAACATAAAATAAATAACTAAAAAGCTCTTCTCGATGACAAAATATGTCTATTTTAAATATATATATATAAGAAAAAAAATTTAAAGAAAAGAGAGAGAGAGAAAGAGAAAGAAAGCAAGAAACAAATCTCTTGTCGATATCATTATAAAAAAAATAATATCAAATATATAAGATGGCGGGCGAGATCTGCTCGTTCTCGGGTCTCGCCGGAGATGAGTTGAGTTGCATTGTGGGCCTCTCTCTGCATCCTTGGTAATGTTGCTGCGTTGTATGTGCACCTTTTTGTCCTCTTTACGGACGTTTGGGCCTGATGCATGATTAAGAGAATGTGAACAATGATCTTTGCATGCTGGTCCTTTTTCATTTTTTTTTTAAAAAAATTTACAATTTGTTTTGACGGCTTTGTTATTATTTTAAAAAAATTCCGTTGGAGGAGGGTGTTTTTCCAACTGTGCGTGTGTGTGCGTGTATATATATCGATATATATCTATATCCATTTTTTACAAAGATATTTTATTTTGGTTTTCGATTTTTTTTTTTTTCGTTCAGTGGATATTTTTTTTCCCGCCACCTNGATTTTTTTTTTTTTCGTTCAGTGGATATTTTTTTTCCCGCCACCTCCAAGCTATCCCTTCCTGGTTCTCGATTTGTTTATTTATTTATTTGCTTTGGGTTTTTTTTTCTCTCTCTCTCTTTTGATTTGGATTCATTGGGTTCGGATGTGTTGTTTTTGTTCTTTTTTTCTGTTTCTTTCTTCTTTTTTTTTAAGTTGGTTTGGCTGTGCTGCAATTTATTCCAAGTGCATTGTGGAAAAATAAAAATTAAAAAGCCAGTGTTCCTGTTTCCCTTCCTTACCCTCTTTGATTCTACCTCGTGTTTTTTGTTTTTGTTTTTTTCATTCCTTTGATAATTGAAATGATCGGCAAGCCAAAATAACAAACATCACACAGTTCGGAGAGCTTTTTGAATTCAATGCATAGGATTTGGGTGGCTTGGCACCTTTGTTCCCTTGACTGAATCACGGGAGTGGGATATGTGTGTTTTAGGAAGACAATGTTCACACATTACAAATACAAATTTGTTCACTCCATCAAAACTATTCTGTTGGGCTCCTCGCTTATCTGGTCCTCCGTGAAAAAGCCATATAGAAAGAAGGTCAGGGAGTTCAAGCCTATCTCTCTCTCTCTCCCAACACAACTCGATGGTAGCCAAGGCATGGCAGCATTTTCAGGCCCTGATTGGCTGTGGAGGGAGGGGGGCGGCTTCTTGCCTCCTCCTTGACCAATGGAAAAAGGAACTAGCCACTGGGATGAAGCCTTGCCAGGACCCTCTTATTGCAAGGGTTCATGGGATGTTTTATTGATTTTAGGGATTTATTAAATTTCTACCTCCCCCTGCCACGCCCATCTCAGCTAAGAGACTCTATTAGGGAGAGCTAGCCATGGAAAAGAACGCAATAAATATAGGTAGTTTTTGACTTATGATTGGAAGTGAGCCTGGAATTAAAGTTGTTGAGGTTGTAAGTTGGGGCATCACGCAACCAGACCTGGTTTTTCAACGTATTTTTACGGTGGTGGTTAAATGAACATTATGGTCATTAACAAAATCAGTTTTCTCCAATGGGCATTTTTTTTGCTGGAAACTGGAAGTAAATGCTGGAAAATGGCAATATCCATCACATAAACCATGGTTTGTTAAACTGCTTTTTAATTAAACCATGGTTTGGCTAATACAGTTTTGGTCGATATTTACTTATTTATTTTTAATATATCCAACTTAGAAATCAGCCATGTCCCATACAGAGGGACACTTGAGTATAAACCGTCCCTTCCATTCACAACTGAGGAGAAAAAACAATTTCTGAATGAAGAGGGCAGGGTTTATCCATCTCTTCTTGAAATGCATCATTGAAATGATTGATTTAAAAAAAATAGAAAGAATTTGAGTTAAATTCCATGCAAAATGAAACTGCTTCTGATGAAACTATTAAAGGTGCTTTTAAGTGGTATGTAGAATAATTCATTTTACAGGCCTTATAATTCTGATTCAATCCAGAGTGTGTGCGGGTTGTAAAATCAATGATCGATCATCGATTTCTCCCTAGAGGAAAGGTAAAAACCAGTTTATAAAAACAATAAAGGCAGGATATACATAACATCAATCGATGAAAACAAATAAATGAACTGGTCTCAGTCAAGAGAGGATTTTAAGGTCCAAACGGCCAAGTTAAGACAGGGATCCCCAAACTTGGCAACTTTATAAGACTTGTGGACTTTGATTCCCAGAATTCCCCAACCAGCATGGACTTCCAATTCCCAGTATTCCCCAGCATGGCTGACTGGGGAATTCTGGGAAATGAACTTCACATGTCTTAAAGTTACCAAGATTGGACACCTCAGAGGGAGAGGAAGGAAGGAAGGAGCTGGACAAACCAACACCTTATGTTTTCCTACTGTGCCATATCCCATTTTCTGCTCAGCTATTATTCCCATTTATTCCAATTTTTAGAACCAAAAACCACAAGAAAAAAGAAAAGGAACAATTCTCAAATTCTGAAACTGCTGTGTGATTTTTGTTGTCGTTGATATTTGTTTGAGAAATCCGGTGCAACTTTTTGGAAAAAAAATCCCCTCTTTCTTTCTCTCTCTTTCTCTCCCTCTCCTTTTCTCTTTGCCTCTCTCTTTCTTCCTCTTTTTTCTTTTCTATTACCATCTGTCCTTCTCTGAAGATGCAGAGAATTCCATGCTTAGATGCCTGGATGCAGGCATTAAAACACACACATACACACACACACACACACACACACACACACACCAACAACTACTACTACATACACTCATCATCCTGTCCTATATTCTTCCCTTTGTTTACTAAGTTCAACATGGTTCCTAAAACTACAAAACTAAGGCTGTCCAACCTTGGAAGGAAGGAAGGAAAAGGAGGGAAGGAAGGAAGGAGGCAAAGGAAGATGAAGGAAGGAAAGAAAGAACTGAAAGGTGTTTCCAATAATCTCTTTCTATAGACAGCAGAAATTGTAACTACTCATATAGAAAATCATTAAATTTATATAATGGACTTCAACTCCCAGAATTCCCCAGCTGGCCATGCTGACTGGGGACTTCTGTGAGTTGAAGTACACAAGTCTTAAAATTGCCAAGGTTGGACACCTCCATTCTAAATCTTGACCTTTATCCTAGACCTCAAGACCTTTTAGAAAACATTGCAAAGAATTATTCTTAATACAAGATATCTTTTCTTAGAGAGTATTGCATAAAGGATTAAGATACCAGCAGGGCACAGTCATTAAGATTGTGAAATTAGGGCAGTAGAAAACTCCCAATTCAAGGAAATATGTGGATAATTGGCTAAGTGAGTTGCTGTATTGAGTGGTGTGGTGGTCTAATGGTAGAGCTCTCGCCTCATAATCAGGAGGCTGTGGGTTCAATCCTAGATAGAGGCAGATATTTCTCTCTCTGGGCACCATGAGAATATATCTGCTGAAGAAAACTCTGCATTGGCAACAGGAAGGGCATCTGGCCAGTAAAATCTCTGTTAGCTTCATTCAGTTGTTCAGACTCCACCCCGCAAGGGATTATGGGGTCATTAAAAGATGATGATGAAGTGAGTTGCTGTATGACTTAATTTAGCAGAGAACAGCCTCGTTTTGATGGAAGCCACTATTGGTTTGAAGGAACCTAGAATTCTGGCTGGAGAATTCTGGGAATTGAAATCCACCCATCTTAAAAGTCATGGAAATTCTGTGTGGACTTCAATTCCCAATTTTAAGATTCTGGGGAATTTTGGAAGTTGATGGGAATTAAGGGAGTTGAAATCCACACATCTTAAAGTTGACTTCTGGGAGTTGAAGTTCACCCATCTTAAAGTTGCCAAATTTGATTAACCCTGCTCAAAATAAAATCCATTTCCACCCTAGTATTCCTTCTGTTTTCTTTATTGAATCAAGTTTTTATTTAATTTTTTTTAAAGTTTTTTTAAAACTTATTTACCTGGTGGCCATTTTGCTATTCCAAAATCTGAGAAAACTTTTTTTTTTCTTCTTCCCTGTCTCATCTAACCCCTGATACTGAGGGAAGTATCTAGAATTTAATAAGTGGTGGGAAAATGGCAGGCCAATCTTTTCAGATTCCCTTCCGTAAGATGCACAGAATCAAACACTTTTAGGCCGGGTCTCCACAAGTTGGCAATTTTAAGCTGATAACCTGTTCTCCAAAGCACCAGAAGACAGGACAAGAAACAATGGATGGAAACTAATCAAGGAGAGAAGCAACCTGGAATTAAAGAGAAATTTCCTAATAGTGAGGACAATTAATCAGTGGAACTCTTTGCCTCCAGAAGCTGTGGGTGCTCCAACACTGGAGGTTTTGAAAAAGAGATTATATATAATCTATATATATGTCTGGAATAGTATAAGGTTTCCTGCCTGAGGAGGGGGTTGGACTAGAAGATCCCCAAGGTCCCTTCCCACTCTGCTGTTTGGTTATTAAGACTTGTGGACTTCAATTCCCAGAATTCCTCAGCCAGCCCTGCTGGCTGGGGAGTTCTGGGAGTTGAAGTCCACAAGTCTTAAAAGTTGACAACTGTGATCTAAGGCGCTCGCTAAACCCTTTCTACACACTTGCACCGAGAAAGAGAAAGAAAGAGAGGAGGAGGGGGGGGAAATAGTTCAGGGGTAAGCGGATACCCTCTGCTGCTTTTAAATAAATCCCCTGCTCTCCAATTTCCCCTTTAAAAAAATTGAAAAAAAAAAAAAACCAAGTGAACAAACCAGGCAAAATTAACACTCTGTTTCTGCAGAAGGATTTCTCACAAGTTTTTAGGGAATTCTCCCACCAAATTCCTGAAGGGCAATCTGCAGGAACACTGTGCTATTGTGATTTTTTTTTGTAAATAAAAAAACACCCCCCTGTGCCTGCTTATTATGTCTTAATGCCTTTTTTGCATCGCTATTTCTGTTTTAGTTTTTGTTTTCATTTTTAAAAAAATATTATTATGGGTTAGGGGAGAGATTTTAGATTACACCTGGTCGCTTTTCCTTTCCAATGCACGTTGCCACAATCAATGGTGTCTTAATATCCCAGCCTGGTTGGGTTAATAAAATTCTGAATAAAATTGAGTGTTTTTCATCTCCCACCTTGCAAAATAAGCCTTTAAAATTCAGATTTTAAATGAACCCAGACACACACACAAACAAACATCCAAACATGGCACTGCTGTGAAGGTTGAAGTTGAAATCAACCTGTTGGGGAAATAAATTCAGGTGTCCTGAAAAAAGGAAATAATATTTTTTAAGAAATAAGTTTTAAGAATCGACCAAGGAGACAGAATTTTTGTGTGTGTGTACGTGTGTCCCTTGGAAGAATTAAGGGGAGAAAAAAATAATTCTGAGCCCAGGAATCTGGTGGAAACTAGTGTTAAAAATCCCCAAATTTAATTGTACCCACAAAGAAGACAGGTGTAATCTTAAATTTCCTCAGTATTATGTTGAGGCTGTACATTTTATTCACTATTTCTCTTTTCCCCCAAGACCCTGTCTTCTCACCAAAATGCCAAAAACTTCTCACCTCATTCAAAAGTAGCAGCTTGCTGGGTGTCAAAAATGTTTTTTTTTTAATGCCGTTTGGTTTCCTTTGATGCTTTGAGACTCCTTTTCCTCCCCATTCACGGTTTAATTTTATTGTTTTTTTAAAACACACACACACAAACACACACACTCCCACGATAGACAATCCGACAACTCTGTCCCCTCTTTTGCTTGTTGGATCGAGCAAAATTAACATCACGTTTCTGGCCTTGCATTCATTCCAGCCACCCTGTTTCTTTCCCCTTGCCTGCCCCTCACCTGTCCTTCCCGCTTTCTAATCATGGCTTATTTGGAAATGTGGATCGGGGTCTGAAGGAACCAAAAGTTTTAATAACTGGCATCCCCCTCCTTGCCTGTGCTCCCTCTCCCCGGCATTCCTCCCCTCCCCTCTCCACAACCAGCTGCAAATTCTACCTACTGGTAGTCCTTGACATACGACCATAATGAAGGCCAAAATTTCTGTTGCTGAGCGAGACATTAGTAAAGTGAGTTTTTCCCCCTTGTACGGCCTTCTGTGCCACAGTCGTTAAGCAAAGCAATGTGGTTGTTCAGTAAGTCAAATGGTTGGGGAGCGAATCTGGCTTCCCTGTCAACTTTGCTTGTCAGAAGGTCGCCCAAGGGGAATCATGTGATCGCGGGACATTGTAACCATCATAAATAGGAGCCAAGTGTTCCGATTTTGATCATGTGACTGCCATTATGGAAAATGGACACAGGTCACTTTTTTTAATGCCATTGTAACTTCAAATAGTTGTAAGTCGAGGACTACCTGTATCTTGGAGGTGGTCATGGAAGATCGTGGTCTTCAGAATTTGCTTTCCAGATCCATCTTGAGGTTCCAGTGTTGTAAGGACGAGAGGTGGTTGGATGCTGGTGCTCCCGTTCTCCTAGAACCAGGTCTGTCAAAACAAGCTTTGCACCCCGTCCTGCTTCCTTTGACCACTTGAACTTTCTAATGCTCCTCCAGTAGTAGTCCATCAAACATAGGAAGGATCTTAGGATCTCCAGTGGGGAAGGATTCTCCTTGAAGAGAACATGCTAGGGGGAACCCCTGGTCCACCAAAAGACCTAAGGATGAAGTTTCAGGTTTACGAGAGATTTGTGGGGTCCTTGGTGCTCTCTGAGCTTGTGTTCTGGCCCATTGGCCGCCGGTCCCTCCAGCAGCCGAATCAGAGAAGGAGGAGGAGGTGTAGGAGTCAGCATCAGTGTCAGGGAGGTCCAAGAGGGAAGAGGGAATGGAGGTGGCACAGAGACAGAGCCTCGTCCGTCCATCAGCCCTCAGATGGAGAGTCAACAGCCCCAGATCTGGAGGTGGCTGATGAGGAAGAGGAGGAACAGCTGGGTCCAGTGCCTGACGTATGAATTCCCAAAAGGCAGAGGAGAGGGGAGCAGTGGAAATCTATGGGCCGGTCCTTTTACAGAAGAACCTCTGCTGCGAGCGAGGCCCCACCTTAGCTCTGGGGATGGAGGCGGAGATGAATAGATGTGGCCGACAACTATTCATCTTCCGGCCAGAAGGTCTTGTTAGCCTGCGAGAGAAACTTTTTGCCAAGGCTGCCGGCATTCCTAATAAAGGAATTTTTTGAGTTCATGTCAAGAGGGTTTGGGGAGCTGGGTCAGAACAACTGGTTTGTTTTCTTGCAGATGTTTCATGACCTGACTATGTAACATCATCAGCGCTAGAAGGTTTGAGAGCAAGCTCTATTCCCTTCTAACCTTGATAAAGTTACCTAGTTGGGGTCATGAAATGTCTACAAGAAAGCAACCAAACTCAGAGAGCGCCAAGGACCGCATATTCTTCCTCCTCCTCCACTCCACACCCTTCCAGCATTGATGATGTTCCCTAGTTGGGTCATGAAACATCTGCAGGAAAACAACCAAGCTCAGAGAGCACCAAGGAGCCCTCATGTCAACCTGGAGCTACCAGTATTCTCCTCTACAAAGGACAATGTGTGTTGTTCCCTTTCCTGCATCTCCTTATTCCTGGTAATACCTGCTGTCATGCAATCCTTGTTGTATAGACAGTCCTCGGCTTATGACTTGGATCAGTTAGCGGCTGTTCAAAATTGGAACGGCGCTAACTGAGGGTACTTACCCCCTGAATTCAAAGTTCTGACATGGTCACAGGACCTAACTACAATTGGTTGCAAAGGATGCCCTTTGCGGCCATCGGGCCAATCCCATAGTCACATGGCTGTGTTATATGGCAGCTTTGCTGAAAACCAATGTTTACTTTCAGTTTTAGCGAATGAGGCATTCATTTAACGACCACCACTGCAAAGGTCATCCGGTCACTTTGCGTGACCAAGCGGTTTTACAATCATCATGACTTACAACCATGATGGAGCAGGCTCCATTACCATCATAAGTCGAGGACATTCTCTTCCTCTTCTCTCCTCCCCTAAAACTGATGCTCAAATGCAGCTGCAAGACTGACCACATGGTAGTTTCAAGTCATCCTCAACTTACAACAGTTTGTTTGAAGTAACGCCATCCCTGAAAAAAAGTGACTTATGACCGTTTTTCACACTTATGACCATTGCAGCATCCCCACGGCCATGTGATCACAATTCGGACACTTGGCAACCGGCATGTACTTATGTCAGTTGCAGTGTCCCCAGATCATCCAATCCCCTTTTGAGACTTTCTCACCAGCAAAGTCAATTGGGAAGCCGGATTCACTTAACCAACCGGGTTAGTCAATTAGAAGCTGCTGTGATTCACTTAACAACAGTGGCCAGGAAGGTCGTAAAATGGGGCAAAACACTCTTAAACAACTGTCTCACTTAGCGACATACATTTTGGGCTTTATTGCGGTTGTAAGTCGAGGACAACCCTCTAATGTAAATATAAATCACATTTAGGATTTACAGTCTGTCCTGATTTTCACCCCCTTTTGAGGTGATGGCCCTTTGCTCCATAAGAGCCGGCAGCCCTTCGATTTTCTAAGGAAAAAATCGTAGAGATTTATCCTCTGGTCTGAATTTGGTTGGTTTAAATGAAGATTAAGATTAAATTAAGATCCAGTCAAACCAGCCCAAGGAAACTCAGAAGCACTTGAAAATCTTGTTAACCATATATAGGTACTCCTCGTCTTACGCCTGCAAATGGAGCCCAAAGCTTCCGTTGCTAAGCGAGGTGTTTGTTAAATGAGTTTGATGACATTTCTTGCCACGGTTGTTAAGTGAATCTGGCCTCCCCATTGACTTGGCAGGTGAGAAGGGGACCACGTGATCACAGGATCGTGGGGATGCTGCAATGATCATAACTCTGCCAAACAGTCCTGAGTCACTTTCCTCAGTGCCGTTGTAACTTCAGACGGTCACTAAATGAACTTGTTGTGGCCTGTGGGCCGCCGGCCCCTCCAACAGCTGAACCAGAGAAGGAGGCATGGGAGTCAGGGTCAGCATCAGTCCAACCTGAGAGCTCCGAGGGAGAAGGAGGAATGGAGCTGTCAGAGAGAGGGAGGGGGAAAGAGAGAGAGGGAGGGGGAGAGAGAGCCTGCGCCGTCCGTCAGCCCTCAGATGGTGAATCAATAGCCACCAGGTCTGGAGTGGCTGATGGCGAAGAGGAGGAATAGCTGGTTGCAGTGCCTGACGCATAAATGTGCAGAAGGCAGAGAAGAGGAGAGGAGAGCAGTGGAAATCTATGGGCTGGTCCTTGGAATGGAAAAGCCACCACTGCTAGCAAGGCCCCACCTTAATTCTGAGGAGAAAAGTCAGGGATGAATAGATGTGGCCGACAACTATTCATCTTCCAGCCAGACGGACTTGTTAGCCTGCGAGCGAAACTTTTGTACCGGGGCTGCCGGCATTCCTAATAAAGGAATCTTTTGAGTTCACGTCAGAAGGTTGGTCGTGTTTGGGGAGTTGGGTCAGAACAGAACTGTTGTATGTTGAGGACTACCTGTTTTAACTCCTCATTATGTCTAAAATCCCCTGTACAGCCCTTGTTCCCTGCATTTAAATGGTTGCTAAATGTGGATTGATGAACGCAATCTTGACATATCAAACATGGCGTTCTGCTAAACGTTACCAGGAATAAGGATTAATGAACCCTCCCTTTTCCCCTCCCTCCCTCTGGAGATCAAATCTTGCCCCCTACGAGAAAATCCAGACTTAACGATAGACTTAACGACAGCACTGACATATCATGTCAAGCCTGGTTAATTTAAACTGTGGTTTAATGGAGGGGCGGAATAGGATAGTAACAAATTCTGGGGCTCGGTCTATTTGTACGAAGATGCTTAAAAGGGATTGAATTGGCATATGAGTGAAGCCCGTTGGGTGAATCCAAGCTTAGAAGGAAGTTGGGAGACAGGGAGTCCTCAATTTAACGACCTGAATGTCTGTCCCTAAGCCGTGCGGTCATTAAGTGAGCCCTGCCTGATTTTATGCCCTTTATTTCTTTTGCAGTGGTTCCTAATCACAGTCGTTAAGCAAATCAAATAGGCTTCTCCTATTGACTTGCTTGTGGGAAAGTCATAAATGGTGATCTGGTGTCACTCACACACACACACACACACACACACACACACACACACACACACACACACACACACGATAATGTAACCCAGTGTAAATCTATTGCCGGTGGCCAAATCGCCCCAATTTTGATCATGAATAGACCACCCAAACGCTTGCTCGGTTTTAAGTGAATGGACTGCTTGTCAAATCCCCCCCTTCCTTTTTAAAGCACCATCCTAATTTGGAACCGTTGCTAAGCCAGCGGTCGTAATTTGAGGACTACCTGTAAATTAGCCCTAGGAGAAAGACGACTTCCGACATTTTAAAATGGGGCAGAGTGGAGAGGGTGAGATTTTGAGCGTCAGGAAGAAAGAAGGGAAAGCGAAAAAAAATAAAATAGATTTATTTCATTTTTGGCCCCTTTCATTGGATGTTGCAAATGTTTCTGTGCAAACTGCATCCCCCAGCTTTTGCCTGAAGGTGTTATTCTACTATTCACTCCATCCAGAAGACAGGAGTCTCCCTGATGGTTGGATCCTGACCTGTTAACCCCTCCCTCCCCATGGCCATTTTCTCCCTTCCTTGTGGGGAAGTGAAAGCAGCCCCCTCCCTTCCTCATCCCCACCCCACTCTGGCAGTTGGACTCCCCCTTCAGACTTCGATTCTCAGCACTGGCCCATATGAACAAAAGTTGGCCAATTTCTTCTTTTGAAGTTTGGTTTCAACTTCCTTCTTTCCTCCCTACTTCCTTCCCTTGTTTTCCTTCCCCTTCCTTTCTTTTCCTCCCTCTCTCCTCTTTCCTTCCTTTGTTCCCTCCTTTCTCTTCCTTCTTTCCTTCCCTCTTCTCCTTCCTCTCCTCCTTTTCATCCTCCTTCCTTCACTCCTTGTCTTTCTTTCCCTTCCCCCTCCTTTTTTCTCTCCTTTCTTCTCCTTCCTTTCTTTTTTCTCCCTCCCTCCTTCCTTTCCTCCCACCATCCTTCCACCCTTTTAGTTTTTCCTTCTCCCTCCCTCCCTCCTTCCTCTTTTTCCTCCATTCACATTTCTCATTTTCCCTTCTCCCTTCCTCTCTCCCTTCTTCATTACGATATTCAGTCTGATTTTGTTGCCTTTTTCTGTTTCAATAAATACTGTTTGCCTTTCTACCTGCCTTGTTTTGCCTTTTTGATGCCTTTTGCAGAGTAAATCTTACCACTTCAGTTGGATATTTCTCTTTCCCCTCCTCTTCCATTTGCTTTGTCCCCTCCCTGAGTTCACTCTCTTTCCCGGTGTGCCTTTTTCAAGGTCTTCCTCCTTCAGCAAGTCTTTCACCAATTTCCTTCCCTCTGGTCTCTCCATTTCATTTATCATACAGGTGGCACTGTTTTCCTCTGGCTCTATTTTGTACGTTTCCTTCCTTCCTTCCTTCCTTCCTTCCTTCCTTCCTTCCTTCCTTCCTTCCTACCTCTGTTCTCCTCCTCTCGCTTCCTTCTTTCCTGCCTTTGTCTCTCCTCTTCTTCCTTCCTCTCTCCTCCTCTCCTTTCCTTTTCTCTCTCTCTTTCCCTTTCTCCCTCTCCCTCTTTCTCTTTCTCTCTCCTTCCTGGAGTTAAATTCAGATGAGAAAGAAATCAGACAATTAAGAAAGTTTTCCAGAAGTTGGTGTGATTCTTCATTTCATTCCCCCAGAGTGGAAAGTTACTTTAGAACAGAGGAAAATGCCTTGTTTTTAGTGAGGAGTTAACCTCTCTTAGTTCAGTGTTGCCTGCAACTACAGCCCAGCCTAGGAAACTGATACCATAGAGATCAAGACTACTTTTATTGCAGCAGGTGTAATAAAAAGCACCTTGTAAACCTGAACGTGCTTCGCCCTCCATCCTTTAATCTTCACGTGAATGAAGGAGGCACTTACATCACTTTCCTGGCTGGGGCTCAAAACACCTCTTATCTAATATAACAAACAGAGCATAGAAACAGAGAGCAAATCCCATTCCCTTACTGAACTGATGATGTTGCCTAGTTTGGTAATGAAACATCTGCAAGAATACAACCCAGCTCAGAGAACAATACCAAGGTCCCCACACCTTATCTAACCAGGGCTTAGCCACCTCTTATCTAATGTTGCTTTGCTAGCATCACTTCCTCCTGTCCCTCAAGACCATTCCTAGCTAGCTTTGCCCAACAAGGAAGATTAAATCAACAAAATTGGTCCTTCGACAGCTTAATTTATTGGCACCCTAGTCGCAAAAACTCTCCTATCCTTTCTTCACTGATAATGCAAACACCATAGTTGCCTTTGACTAAACCCTGATTAGAATTAAAATGTGTTTTGCCAACAGCACCGCCCCAACTTTTTAAAAACCTGAAGATATCTAGGATTAAGCTGGATTTAAACCCAGTCTTATTTCAGGGCAGGACAAGGGACTCTTAGCCCAGGAAATCACAGGAAACCCAGAAGGAGTCAGACGGTAGAAAGAAAAGATAAATAAATGGGTGGATCCCCCATTAAATGTCAAAAATGCTCCCAAGCCCCCTCCCAAGTCAATAAGACTGTAGAGTTAGCAGAAAGCATTAGCCTATCATTTTTGATGTGCCATTGTGTGTGTGCGTGTGTGTTTGTGCGAAAAATGGATCCACACGAAACAGTGCTTTCTCTCTTCCATCCTGTTCATCCTTCCGGCGAGGTGCATCCGATAGTCTCTGCATGCAACCCCCATTGTGGTCATTTTGTGTATTTCTCGTCTCCCCCTCCTCCCAGTCCTGTGTTTGTTTCCTTTTTTTCGTTTCCTCTGCCCCCCCTTTTTTTTTTCCTGTTTGATTCTTATGAATTATCTTTTATTGTTATGGTTATTGTTATGATTATTATTCTGGCAGGGCTGTGATGTGCCAATGTTAGATCAGCACATTGGATCACATCAGCTAGAAAACAGAGTATGCAGCATTTTTAACAGTGGGTTTCCCAGTACCCCTAAACCTCTCTGTCTCTCTCTAATTTGCCCCCATCCCATTTTTCCCTGAACCTCCTGGGCATTTGCTAGCAGCCCATTTAATAACTTCCACTGTTCTATACCTCCTTTTCTGTCTCTCTCTGCCTCTCTCTCTTGTCTGTCTTTCTCTGTCTCTCTCTCAATCTTTTTCTCTCCTCTTCTACTTCTCCCTTTGCATGACCTCTGAAAGCTGCATCTATCAATGGAATCATGTCAGATTTTTCCAAGAAGCTTTGTTAGGGTGTATATACCCCAAAACCACAAAAATTTGATTAGCGTTTCTCATCTTTTTATCTTTTTCTTGTTTTGTTTCCTTTCCCGTACACGGCCTTCCTGTTGCAGCTTCTCTTCCTCCTTGGGGATGGTCGGGGAAGGGGAAGGAGGGAAAGGGCTCCCCCCTTCTTTATGCGTTCTCTTCCAATTTTTTGGGACTAAATTTGGGATACCTGTAGGGAGTAAGGCCCTTTACCCTCACCTGCTCACCAGCCTGAAGATGGCGAGTGGGACCTCGTCGAAACGTTGCCAAGATGCTCTCAATCTTATACGGGAAAAGACCCGAACACGCCAAGACCTTCATACCTGCACCCGTGAAAATCTACGAAAACACACACACACGTATATGTATATATGCATCTGCAAGCATTTCAGGAAAATAGACTTAGGAGTGCTTAGTTTTAACCATAATTACAGGGCGTCCTCATTTTGTAGCTATCTTGTTTAGCAACCATTTGCAGATGATGAAATTTCACTGGGCAATGAGAGTCCTCAACCCAAAGTTACGACCTTTGTGGGTCTCTCAAGGAAAGGAGAGCTGCAGTCAGATCACAAGGGCAGTTGCAATTTTGTTTAGCAACTGAGTTGCTGATGTCACTAAATGAGGACAGGCTGTAAAGGATTTTAGCCCTTTTTGTTCCTTTTTTTTTGCATCTGGTCACAAGGTCGGGAAAATAAAAAAAAAATACAAAACAATTTAGACTACCCATGAGAGACTTCAGGTAGTCCTTGACTTGTGACTACAAGCAAGGTGGTTGATAAGTTAGTCACGCCTGATTTTTAGGAGCTTTTCCCACCCCACCCCCATGGTTGTTTAGCAAATCCATGGAGTCATTAAGCAGATCATTTAATGTTAAGATGGATTGTGTTAGGCAAATCCAGCTTTCCTCAGTGACTTTATTTGCTAGCAACAGCTTGAGCCAGTCAGGATCAAACTCCTGGAAGAGGGCAGAGTCAGCCTGCAATAGTGCATTCTAACCACTGCACCACCACAAAGAGGGGGGGTAGCAATAGCCTTTAGACTTATATACTGTTTCACAATGCTTAACAAGCCTCTCTAAGCGGTCTACAGAGTCAGCCTCTTGCCCCCAACAATATGGGTCCTCGTTTTACCCACCTCGGAAGGACGGAAGGCTGAGTCAACCTTGAGCCTGGTGAGATTTGAACTGCCAAACTGCAGGCAGCCAGCAATCATCAAAAGTAGCCCTACAGTACAGCCCTCTAACCACTGGGCCACCATGGCTAGAAACTAGTTAGGAAGGTCACAAACGGCAATCAGGTGACCCCAAAACCGTGCAACCATTGTAAATACATGCCGGTTGCTGAGGCCCTTAATTTTGATCACATGACCATGGGGAATGCTACGATCGTTGTAAGTGTGCAGACCAGTCATAAGTCACTAATCCCAGTGTCACTGTAACTTCAAACAGCAGCTAAATGAATGGTTGTAAGTCGAGGACTACCTGCCTAACCCTCTCAAGAAGGGCTGCACATCCAAGTGTGAAACACAGTTGTTTTATCAGCACTTCCCAAAGGTGGTTTTTTGTTTTTGTTTTTTTTCCAAGAGACAACTGGACTTTGTGGGTTTTTTTAATCCAAGCTTCTCATCCAAGAAGCTTCTTCAGGTCTGGATGCTGGAGAATTGAAGGCTTTATACTCCTTGCAGACAGCTGGTCATTTGCATTCTTTGAGAGAGTTGTTGAGGCCACTTGGAGGCTTGTCTGTGTCCTCAGGGTCACCTGAGTGGGGCAAATGAGTGTGGAACCTTCTTGGACCTCTTGAAAGTACCGTGTTGTAGACTGGAGATCGATGATACGGACCTTCCTCAAATCTCAAAAAAGACCCAACAGGAGATCTTCCATAATAATAAACGAAGCAACGTTGTCATTCCACACGTGGCAGGAATATCGGAAAAGCTCAAGAGGATCTTCAGCCAACACAACATACATGCCCCCTTCAAACCAGCGGTGGGACTGGAATAACTTAACAACCAGTTCTCTGGCTGGGTAGGCGGTTGCTCATGTGACTGGATGGGTGATGTCACACATGACCCCCAGCCCCACCTCCCGGCCACTCACCTCAAAGGCAGAGGTCGGATTCAGCCAATTGGAGCTAATCCCACCACTGATTGGCTCCATCCCCGCTCATTTTTTCGGCCTGTGTTTTGGCCATTTGGGCCATTTTTGGCCCAGAAAATGGCCCGAAAAAAGGCTTAAAAATGGCCCAAAACAGGCCATTTTTCTGGCTGTTTTTGGCAGTTTTCAGGCTGTTGTTTGAGCCATTTTCAGACCATTTTTGGCCCAGAAAATGGCTTGAAAACAGCCCCCACATGACCCTGAAAACAGCATGACAAATGGCTGAAAATCAGGCCATTGTTTGGGCCATTTTCAGGCCATTTTTGGTGTGGAAAATGGGCTGAAAACAGCCCCCCAAATGACCCCAAAATGCCTGAAAATGGCCAAAAAACATCATTTTGGGGGGCTGTTTTTTTGGCAGTTTTCAGGCTGGTTTTTGGGCCATTTTCTGGCCCAGAAAACAAGCCAAAAATCAAGCAGGGGTAGGGCCTGCTAGTGGTAGGATTTGCCGCTTCGCCAAACTGCAGAATCTTAACTACCAGTTCATGCAAACCGGCCATCAGCCACCTCTGCTTCAAACCTGAGAATACACTAAGACAGAAGCTGATTATTCACCCTAAGAATAAAACATCCAGACACAAAATGAGCCACGTGGTTTATGCAGTGCAATGCAATGAGCCATGTGCAGATTTGTACATTGGGGAAACAAAAACAGCCACTTCACAAATGCATGGCACAATGTAGGAGAACAAACCCATCAGGGTTTGTTCTCCATCTGTGGTCCATGCATGTTTAAAAGACAAATGCCGCTCTTGTGGAGACAACAAAGTCCACATTTTGGGCAGAGAGGACTGCTGGTTTCAAAAAGGGGTCAAAGAGGCCATCTAGATCAAAATTGAACAGGCCTCTCTCAGTCGAGGGGGAGAATATGACATAATCTACAGTCTACAACAGCTCCAAGAAGGTTTCAGACCCATTTGCATTACTCAGGTGTCCCTGAGGACACAGATGATCCTTCAAGTGGTCTCAATGACCCTCCAAAAGAATGCAAATGACCAGCTGTCTGCAAGGAGTATAAATCCTTCCATTCCCCACCACCCAGTCAGAGCTAAAGAAGCTTCTTGGATGAGAAGGGAAACATCTTCAGAGAAAAAGAAAGTCTAGTTGCCTCTTGAAAAAAATCACCTTTGGGATAACCATGACCTGGATGACGGAGAACCTCCATAGACATTTTCCCAAATAATGGCCATCTAAACCAATAGAATATTTGGTTTTGGAAATTTTCTCTCCCGAATTTTAGAATGTGAATTTCCCAGAATGATGCAAGATTGAGCCAGAAATTTCCGCTGCTAAGCAAAACAGTTCTTAAGTGAGTTTTGCCCTGTTTTGCCATCTTCCTTGCCACCATTGCTAAGTGAATCGCTGCAGTTATTAAGTTAGTAAGATGGTTGTTAAGTGAGTCTGGCTTCCTTATTGACTTTGCCTGTCAGAAGGTCGCAAAAGGGACACTTCAACCATCATAAATATGAGTCAGTTCCCAAGAGTCCAAATTTTTATCATAGGACCGTAGTGACGCTGCAACAGTCGCAAGAGTGCAAAACTGTTGTAAGCCACTTTTTTGGGGGTGCTGTTGTAACTTAGGATTATCCCTAAAAGAATAGTTAAGTTGAGGACTACCTTTAAAAAGCCACTCTCCCCGTCTTCCACTTTTTTATTTTATTGTTTATCCAGGTTTTTTTTTTCTCCTCTTCCCCTAAACTAGGTTGCAGATTTTAAAGGGAATGCAGGACAAACCCCACTTTTTCATCTTGGAAGTTGGTGGCCATGTTCTCGGGGTTGGGGTGCAGGATGTACCAAGACATATGAGGGAACCCCCGGTCTGGACATACATGTGCCCTCTCTTTGCTTTTTCCAAAGATGAGAAATTGCTAATAAATTTTTGTGTCTATATTTGTGCTGTGATGACAGGTCTCAAACCGATCATTGGAACTTCTGTTGCTATGAAATATTGCTTTGATGTCTATAATTCTATATATCGTTTGTGAAAGTAAATTCTTTTTTAAGTTCTGTTTATTTCCCCTTTTTCCTCTGCCCCCTTTCCTTTCTTGATTTATTTCTTTGGCATTCCAACAATTTTTTAATTTCAGCCTTTTTTAATTTCGAAAATGAAGGAACTGCAAGTAATTCAAAAGCCCCCTCCCCTTCCCCACCTGTATTTAAATTCTCTTCTGCTCTTTTTTTCTCCCTTTCCCGTCCTTTATCTTTTATTTTTCTTCTTCTTTTTCTCTCTTTTTTCTCCTCCTTTGTTTTTCTTGTTTTCTTGTTTTCCTTATTCTTTTTTTTTTCCGTTTTGTTTTGTTACCGCTGTGCATTTCGTCCGCAGTGCGGCGCGTGGCTCCTCGGTTTTCCATCCCACCCACCAGCCATGAGATCATGCCGGGCGGAAATGTGAACATCACCTGCGTGGCAGTGGGCTCCCCGATGCCATATGTCAAGTGGATGCAAGGGGCTGAAGATTTGACGCCAGAAGACGATATGCCGGTGGGGCGCAACGTCCTGGAGTTGACCGACGTGAAAGACTCCGCCAACTATACATGTGTCGCCATGTCGAGTTTGGGTGTGATCGAAGCGGTGGCCCAGATCACTGTCAAATGTAAGTTTGCACCATTCCTTGATCAGTTTGCACTTCTGGCTGGCTGACTTTGCTCCTTGGTTGATCTTGGCTCTTGATTCCTCCCCATGGCAGAGCTTAGCTTGATCGACAGCTGTTTCCCACAACATGACAACTCCCACGGATCTGGGGGTTTCATCAGACAAAACTGTGCTGTGTTGAAAATCGGTTCTGTTTATTTTATTTTATTTTATTTTGAGTCATTTCAGATCAAAGGGGATGTTGGTTAGGTGAGCTGATCTCTTTCCTAACCTAGATCCCTGCCTCTTCCTGTGCATGGCCGCCATTTTCTCCTTTCATCTGCTTGAACTCTCATCTTGTCCCTTCTGTTGATCCGTCAGCACTGACTGCGTTTTGAGTTGCAAGTTGGAATCCTGTTTATTTAGGATTTCGGGTATAGACAAATCGAATGCCATCCCCAGGTTCGGCAGCTGCAACGTTGACCCCCGTCTTGCCTTTGGCTATGTGGATTGGAGCTCGCGGGCGTTGTACAGGAAGTCCTCAACTTACAGCTGTGGGGGGCAGCGTTTCTGTGGATAAGCAAGGGTTAAGCCTTGGATTTGGAGCCCTGGTGGTACAGTGGTTAGAGTGCAGCATTGCAGGCTAACACTGCCTGCTGCCAGGAGTTCGATCCTGATTGGCTCAAGGTTGACTCAGTCTTCCATCTTTCCAAGATCAGTAAAATGAGGACCCAGATTTGGGGGGAAACAGGCTGACTCTAAACCGTTTAGAGAGAGCTATAAAGACCTGTGAAGCAGAATATAAGTCTAAGTGCTATTGCTTTCATCCATCCATCCATCTATTTTTCTATTTTTCTGTCTGTCTATATCTATTTTTCTATCTATCTATCATCTATCTATCATTTACAATCTCTGTGTGTGTGTGTCTCAAGAGCCCTGGTGGCACAGTGGTTAGAATGTAGCATTGCAAGCAAACTATGATGACCCGTAGTCTCTCAAAATAACTCAAAACATATATTAAAGTCCGGTAAGGCTTTCAACTTAACTTCACTGTTTTATTAGGCACAGTTTAAAGTCACAAAAGTAAATAATGAGGCAAACAGAAAACCAAAACAAACCGCATTGATGAGAGTTCCGAAGCAAGCCAAGATAATTAATCATAAACTCCATGGGAAAAGTCCATGGGAAGTTCTGCCAGCAAAGATAAACCTCTTTCAAGGAGAACACTAAATTGACTCCTGCAAATTCTAACTACGCAGTTGCAAACTTATATACATAGCTCCCACCTGCAAACCATGAGGAGGTTCATGGTAATCTCTTAGGTAGACCTCGTTTTTCCCTGATCCTCTCCTCCCTGCGTGACCTAGGATGAATAGGGGATGGGCCTGGATCCTCCTCTGATTGCTCAGCCGGCCTCTGCCCTTCCCCAGCCTCCTCCACCACCTCTGGAGCCACACTCCCACTCCCTGTTGGCTGTTCGTCCTCTTCCTCAGAGTCAGTCTCCATCAGGGGAATGACACAAACTCTGCCTGCTGTCAGGAGTTCGATTCTGACCAAACGAGGACCCAATTGTTGGGGCCGAGAGGCTGACTCTATAAACTGCTTAGAGGGCTGTAAAGCACTGTGAAGCAGTATATAAGTCTTAAGTGATGTTGCTATCATCTATCCATCTATCTATCTACCTATCTGTCTGTCTGTCTGTGATAGATAGATAGATAGATAGATAGATAGATAGATAGATAGATAGATAGATAGTATCTATTTACCATCTCTCTCTCTGTATGTGTCTCGAGCCCTGGTGACACAGTGGTTAGAATACAGCATTGCAGGCAAACTCTGCCACTGCCAGGAGTTCGATCCTGACCAACTCAAGGTTGACTCAGCCTTCTGTCCTTCCGAGGTTGTTAAAATTAGGACCCAGATTGTTGGGGCAGGGCATAGGCTGACTTTGCAAACCGCTGAGAGAGGGCTGCAAAGCACCATGAAGCGGCATATAAGTCCAAGAGCTATTGCAATTTCTAAGTCAGGCCCGATTTTACGAGCTTTTTCACCAGCATTCTTAAGCGAATCACTGAAGTTGTTAAGTGAACCGTGCGGTCGGGAAATGAATCTGACTTCCCCCGTTGACTTTTGCTTGTTGGGAAAGTTCCAAAAGGCAAGCCTCGGTGCTACAGCCATCGTAAAGGCATGCCGGTTGCCAAGCGCCTGGATTTTGATGACATAACCATGGGAATGATTCAACAGTTGTAAGCCCCTTTTTCTCAGCGCCGTTGTAACATCCAAAGAATGGTTGTAAATCGAGGACTACCTGTTGTCCAATATATCTGAAATGCATCCCATGGTCTGTCTCTGCATTTTCTTGGAGAATTGTGACTTCTGGCTAACTTCCTACATGGGAGTAACAGAGCTATGCATGAGAAGAGCATTGTTGCATGACGTGATATCAGCCTGTTGTATGTGTTCCAGAATTGCCCTCAAATGCTCCTTGGGGGGGAGCTGCATGACGCCTCCTGCCACCATGCTGTTTGCAAACAAGGTCCAGCCACAATCACAGCCTGCCTCATTTGCTTCATGCATTTCTGTCCTCGAGACGCATGCGTGCTTCCCGTGTTCATTTGCATAGGTTTGTGGCCAGTTTGTGGGCTCTTCAGGCATGGCACCTGTATTGTGGTCTTTGGGGGGGTTGGACTAGAAGACCTCCAAGGTCCCTTCCACCTGGGTTGTTCTGTAATGAGAACATGAGGAGCATTTGACAGAGTAAAAGAGCCACAGGCATCTCCCTTGCCCTGCTTCAGGAAAGAATCTGGATGTATTTGTGCATTGACCTGAAGGAAACCAGAGGTGTGCTATATTAACATCTGTATTTTGGGAATGGCCAAAGAGGACAACAAAGGGAATATACTGGCTGAGATGATCCAGGATTAGTGAACAAGCCAACATTTGTATTTTGGGAATAGTCAAAGAGGAAAACAAAGGGAATGTTGGCCAAGATGATCTAGGATTAGATAACAAGCCAACATTTGTATTTTGGGAATGGCCAAAGAGGAAAACAAAGGGAATACTCGCTGAGATGATCCAGGATTAGTTAACAAGCCAACATTTGTATTTTGGGAATAGTCAGAGGAAAGCAGAGGGAATGTTGGCCAAGATGATCCAGGATTAGTTAACAAGCCAACATTTGTATTTTGGGAATGGCCAAAGAGGAAAACAAAGGGAATACTGGCTGAGATGATCCAGGATTAGTTTACAAGCCAACATTTGAATTTTGGGAATAGAGGAATATTGGCCAAGATGATCCAGAATTAGTTAACAATCTAGAACTGTCTTGCTCAACCTTGGGGACTTTAAGATGGGTGGCCTGCAATTCCCAGTGGCCTAGCATGTTGCTAACTTAATCATTGCAGTGATTCACTTAAGAATGGTGGGGCAAAAAAGTGGGGGAAAATTCGCTTAACAAATAGCTTGCTTAGCCATATAAATGTTGACATAATCGTGGTCGTAAGTCAAGGGCTTCTTGTATTTGCAAGCAAACGGCCATTTTTGGGGCTACCCAGCCCACATGACTGATGCCAACCACTGAGCCGAACAGTTTCTGTCATGAGCTGCGGTGGCGCAATGTGGTTAGAATACAGCACTGCAGGCTACTTCTGCTGACTGCCTGTTGCCAGCAGTTCGATTCTCACTGGCTCAAGTTTTCCATCTTTCCAAGGTCAGTAAAATGAGGACCCAGATTGTTGGGGGCCATAGGCTGACTCTATAAACCGTTTAGGGAGGGCTGTAGAAGCACCGCAAAGTGGTGTATAAGTCTTAAGTGTTACCGCGATTGCTATTTCTGGATCGATTGTGCTGTTTAAGGAGGTTCCTAAACTCCACTTCACTAGGGGGAGGGTATTTCAGCCGTTCTTCTTCATGAAATGCTGCCCCTCTATGCCACACGCTGGTTGCTCTCGTCGGCCAATTGGGGGAAACGTAGCACGTGCCGCGAGCGTGACTGTATTCCTTTTCAGTCAATTCTTCCCGTTTTCTCAGCCTTTCCCAAAGCTCCAGGCACCCCAGTTGTCACCGAGACCACGGCCACCAGCATCACCATAACCTGGGACTCCGGAAATCCGGACCCCGTCTCCTATTACGTGATCGAGTATAAGTCGAAGAGTCAGGACGGGCCGTATCAAATCAAGGAGGACATCACTACGACCCGCTACAGCATTGGGGGGCTTAGTCCCAACTCAGAATATGAGATCTGGGTGTCGGCGGTGAACACCATCGGGCAGGGTCCACACAGCGATTCCGTTGTGACCCGTACGGGGGAGCAGGCACCCGCCAGCGCCCCCCGAAATGTTCAGGGCCGGATGTTGAGTGCCTCGACCATGATCATCCAGTGGGAGGAACCAGTAGAGCCAAATGGCCAGATCCGGGGATACAGGGTGTATTACACCATGGAGCCCGATCAACCGGTCAGCAACTGGCAGAAACACAATGTGGATGACAGTCTCCTGACCACCGTGGGGAGCCTTTTGGAGCATGAGACCTACACCGTGCGAGTCTTGGCATTCACATCCGTGGGGGACGGCCCACTCTCAGATCCCATCCAAGTGAAAACCCAACAAGGAGGTGAGATTTGTTCAGTCTAATGGTCAAGGCGCTGGGCTAAGAGACGGAGTTCTAATCTTGTTTTCGGAATGAAAGACGGCTGGGTGATTTGGGGCCAATAACTAGGCACCAGTGAGTTCTAGTCCCACCTTAGGTATGAAAGCTGGCTGGGTGACTGGACCAATCATCAGGGGGTAGTGAGTTCTAATCCTGCCTTAGGCATGAAAGCTGGCTGGTTGACTTTGAGCCAATCACCAGGGGTGGTGAGTTCTTATCTACCTCAGGCATGAAAGCCAGCTGGGTGACTGGATCAGTCACCAGGGGATGGTCATTTTAGTCCCGCCTTTGGCATGAAAGCCAGTGGGGTGACTTTGGGCCAATAATTAGGAAACAGTGAGTTCTAGTCCCACTTTAGACCTGAAAGCCAGCTGGGCAACAATGGGCTACACTCTGTCAGACCAACCCACCTTACAAGGTTGGTGTTGTAGAGAAAATAGGAGGAGGAAATCATGTCAATTCTATCTATCTATCTATCTATCTATCTATCTATCTATCTATCTATCTATCTATCTATCTATCTATCAGATACAGATAAAAGTAATGGCCTGGTAAGATACTTCATTCAGCCCTCCAAAATATCTTCAGAACCACTTCACTGTTCAACAGCCATTCAAATAGTTTTAATGAGTGTCTAGTTTGTAACTTAAGGGGGCTTTGTATTGTGATAGATTTTAGTTTACCACAGTATTAACTTTAACTGTGAAAGTTGAATGCCATAGGAATAGAATAATTAAGGAATGTCTGTCAGCCAAGAAGAGATGGAATCAAGAATGAACGGATGATGAATGAATACATTGGTCTGGAATGGTTTAGGTTCTTCTGCTTGAGCAGGGGAGAGATCCAAGGTCTCTTCCAGCTCATTCTATTCTATTCTAATTTTGGTCATAAGCCGAGGGACTACCCATCTATCCAGTTGTCTTCTGTCTCCCCCTCACCTATTCTCACGTATAACTTTTCTGCGTTCCCATCCCTTCCCATCACTAGTTCCTGGGCAACCGATGAATTTCCGAGCTGAAGCGAAGAGCGAGAGCACGATTTTACTAACCTGGAGTCCTCCCCGCCAGGACATTATTCTGAAGTACGAGCTCCTTTACAAAGAAATCAGCAACAAACCAGGAACCCCGGAGGTGAGTCTGCTTTTGGGAATGGGAATCCACTGCAAGGAATCCTTGGAGTGACCGCNCCCCCCCCCCCCCCCCCGTTCATAGCTGCACCTGTGCCTGGTTTGCACAGTGGCAGATAGAAAAGCACTCCAGAAGGTGAACGTCATTGCCCAGAGGATCATTGGTTGCCCTCTCCCCACTTTGGAAGAGCTTTATAGTTCCCGATGCCTTCAGAAAGTTACAAACATCCTTAAAGATCCATCTCATCCTGGGCACCCTTTTTATTTGAACTATTACCATCTGGCAGATGGCACAGGATAATAAAAACAAGGACAAAAAGGCTGAAGAACAGCTTCTATCCCAGAATAGTAACTATATTGAATTCTACTGTATAGTGCAATATTTGTTCTGACCAAGGCTTCCTAAGACCGTAATTCAGCACATGCTTAGTCCAAACAACTCTTGTTTTATTTCAACACTGGGAATTATGTGCATTCCCAGCCTGTAATGAGTCCCAAACAGTCCCTCGAGATAAACACCCACCTTTATCTCCTTTAATTGCTGCCAACAACTAGAGTGCCAAATTAACTGTAAAAAACCAACTGAAGTACAAAGTCCACACAGAGCTTCAAGGTTTAATCCAAACAGAGCGAACGAATTTGCTTCCTGCAAAGATTTCTCTACCTTTGCACCTCCTTTATCCCTTATGGGAGGGGCAGTCACCTCCCAGCCTTACTCCTGAGTCGCTCCTTTTGTCTCAGCTGCTCTTGCCTTCTGGCAGCTCTGCGCAAGCGTGCAATGGGAACAGGCTCCCCTGGTTCCTCTGCCTCGCTGCTGCCAGACTCTGGAGCCTCCAGAGTGAGCACTCCACTCCCAGATGGTCCTGGCCCCATCTCTGCATCAAATGCAGGATCCTCATCCGAGTCCTCCCCAGATTCCCAGAGTGGTCCCCGTTCTTTCCCATGGTCCGATTCTGCTGCTGTCTCCGCAGGCTGCCGGCAAACCACAACTATATTAATGCAATATCAGGGGTTTCCAATTCCATTGTACAAAATGTGAAGGATGTGTGTTTGTGTTTTATTTTCATAGTTACAATGTACACTGAAGAGGGCCTTTAATTTCATTGTGCGAGGTGCAACGACAATAAAATAAACTAAACTACCTCTGTCCTTTGTTTTCTGTCGCTTGTTTGGCTTAACGACCCTCGCCCCGGCTGCCGCCTCTGCAGTTTCTGAAGACGTTTGACCCCGTGACTTTCTTCCTGGTGAAAGATCTCAACCCCAACATGGAGTATGTCTTCCAGTTGGCGGCTCGCTCGGCTTTGGGCCTTGGGGCCCCGACATCGGAGGTCAGGGAGCGCACGCTCCAGTCTAGTAGGTGTCCCTTTTCTTACCCAGAATTCTCTGAAGGGATCACGTTCAGACAGGAGGCACAACAACTGGGGTTCGAGGTGTGGAATGGCGACCAGGGTAGGGCATTGGGGGCAAGCAAAACTGGAACCCCATCTGGGTTAATTTGGCCTTTGCCCCATAGGAGTTAAGCAAGGAGCTCATTTTTCTGGCTGCAGGGACATTTCTGGCTACAAAAAAAAAGAAAAAAAAAACAGTGGGAAACTCTCTGTGTGGCTAAGCCTGGTTTTTCACATGTTCTTGGGCTGTGTTTCAAGGGGTGCATGCTGGGCTCAAAGGAACCATCAGCTATTTGTCGGTCTGCCTGTTGAGTCGACTCTCTCTTAAGGCTGCTCTCCCCTCCTTACCCAACTTGAAAAAGTGGCATCTTCCCTAGTGAGAAAAAAAGTGGCTCCCTTATGTTAAAAGTTCGGTAACCAGGATCAGTGGCTGGGGGTGGGTGGGGGTGGCGTGGATGTCCTGCCATGAAGGGATGTAGGTTTGTGAGCATCAAATGCTGTGGCTCGGGGTTGGATAGAATGGGAGGAAAACGACACCGAGGTTTACGGGATGACTTCATGACTGTATTTTTGAGAGAGAACTTCCCCCCAACCTCTTGCTCCTTCCTCTTCCCTTGTCCCATAATTCACTGTCACAGCATTTCCCCTTCTCCCCACTCCCCTCCCCTCCAAACAAAGAAAGTATGACGGAGGGCACGGGAGAACAATCATGCCACCAGGAAGCTTTATCTAGTGCTGGTTTTAGTTTAATGGATTGTCTCTCTTCATGGTTGCACCAGGGACTGCACCAATCCTGGCTGGCAATAAAATATGAAACTTTGCTTTAAAAAAAAAAAAAAAGAATGAGGTGGTTTTCTTTATTGATTTTTTTTCTTTTCTTTCTTCCTTTTGGTTTTCTTTCTTCTTTCTTCTCCTCTTTTTCTTCCCCTCTTTTTTCTCCCTCCCTCCATATTTTCTTTTTTCTTTCCTTCCCCTTTCTTTCTTCCTCCCTTTCTTTTCTTCCTCTCTCCTTCCCTCCCTCCCTTTCCCTTTCTTTGCTCTTTCTCTTCTTTTTTCTTTTCTTTCTTCCTCTCTTTCTCCCTCCCTCTCCCTTTCTTTCCCTTTCTTTGCTCTTTCTTTCCTTCCTTTCCTTCCACCCATCTTTCTTTCTTTCTTTCTTTCTTTCTTTCTTTCTTTCTTTCTTTCTTTCTTTCTTTCTTTCTTTCACTTTCCGTTCTTTTTTTTTTCCCCCTCAACAGCATGAATGGCTGTGGCTGTTCTTTGTCTTTCTGCCTTCTCTCATCTTTACTGTATTGAACTCGGCCACGGGGTTGGGGTCGCTGTGACCAGAAAAGGGGAGGGGGGGATTGGTGGGGTGGGAGGAGGAGGCCCAAGGATTTGCAGCCTCAGACAGCTGCCCATCCAGAGGTTACTACTGATAGCTCCATCTGCCCTTTTTTTTCTTGNGTTGGGGTCGCTGTGACCAGAAAAGGGGAGGGGGGGATTGGTGGGGTGGGAGGAGGAGGCCCAAGGATTTGCAGCCTCAGACAGCTGCCCATCCAGAGGTTACTACTGATAGCTCCATCTGCCCTTTTTTTTCTTGTTTCTTTTCTGGGTTCTTTATTTTATGTCTTCTTCCTACCACCATTCCCAGCGTACACGATTTATCCCTTCTGCACACCGTGGCTGTAGATCGGTCCGTCCCCCCCGTCCCCCGTCCCGTTGCTGTGCCTTGCACTCGGTTCTCCCACAGTCTGGTTGGGACTGATGGGCGTCTGGAGTGTTCAGCCAGTTTGGGAAGAATGGTCTGAAGCTGCAGGCGTAACTCCAGTGTCAGGATGCGGTCAAACCTCTCACATTCTTGAGATGAATTTAGTTATGGTCTGAGGTCTTTGGGGCTCCCAGAGCTTGGTGGTTTTTCTATAGACGTTTCATGACCCAATTAGATAACATCATCAATGTTAGAGGGGAGTGGGGTTTGCTTTCTGTTTCCATACAAGTGGCTGTTCTGACCTAGGCTTCCCCAAGATCATAAAGCAGACTCCTCGTCCTGACAAAACCCTTTTATTTAGGTTAAAGTGAATTCCTCTCCAGCAAAGTCCTGGCAAACAGAGATTTCACAACTACAGACCTTTATCAGGCTTGGAGAATTGCCAGGATGATAGCTTCTAAACGCCACGCAGTAGCAGCAAGTATTTGTCAAGAAGTCAGGAACAGATCTTCACTCTAATGAATTGAACTAATTGTCTCCTGCAAAATCATTCCCCTTTCACTCCTCTTTATCCCCTATGGGAAGGGCCATTCACTGTCCACCTGAGCCTTTACTCCCAAGTCAACCTTTCTTCCTTAGCTGTTCCCTTCTCCTGGCAGCTCTATGCATGTGCACAATGGGAACAGGCTCCAGCTGTTCTTCTTCCCCACTGATCTCCAACTCCGAAGGCAGCCGAAAACTGTCAGACAGCCCTGGCCTTATCTCTGCTTCCGACGCAGAGCACTCGTCAGAGCCTTCCCCAGACTCCAGGATGGGCCCATGTTCCTATCCCACCTCCTCACTGTCGGAGTCTGCCGCCAGCTCCACTGGCTGCTGGCAGGCCACAAGAGTGGCTTGGTCTAACAGCCTAATCAAGGAACTGTCAAGAACCACGTGGTTCTTACTATTGAAAGTGCAAGCCACTTGTATATAAGCAGAGAGCAAACTCACACTGATGATGTTACCCAGTTGGGTCATGAAACGTCTACAAGAAAGCAACTAAGCTCAGAGAGGTCAACCCTGAGCTACAAATATTCTCTTCTTGGTTGTGGTCTGTTAGGGTGTGTGTAATTAATCTTACCTTGACCAAGAGAATTAGAACATCAATAAGTAAAAAATGGACTTTATAGCAGGGGTCTCCAACCTTGGCAACTTTTAGCATCTCTTTATACATTGGGAACCAGAACACCTTGTTTCAAGAAATTGGAGCTTGCTGGCAGGATGCCACTTAGCTTTTGGGGGCCAGAGGGAAGGGGAAACCACCTGGGATCGGAGCGAAAAGGGGTGGTGGGTGAAATAATATCCTTTTTGACCGACAAAAACAGTGGGAGGGCTAGTGGATTGGAAGGAAAACTAGGCCGTTGGAAATGACGGGGCGTTGGTTTTGGATGGTTTCTCAGTTTTGTTTTTGTTTTTGCTTTGTTTTGTTGGTTGTGGTTGATTGGGTGTGGGTTGTTGTTGTTGTTATACAGGAAGAGTAGGCAAAGGCCAGGGTGGAAATGGTTGTGGGTAGCTGGGAAATTGTGTCATTGGTTTCCCTTGAAAGGGAAGGGTCTTCGACCCACTGGGAGGAAAGGCTAAGGACCTTTCTGGGCTCCTATCATTCGATTCCATCGGCCATCCTTGCCCCCTCCCCACTCCCGGTCTCTCTTGAGAGGGGTCTTGGAATAAAGCCAAACTGGGAATAACCTAGGTTGAGATCTGGGGCCAAGAATCACCCTCCCTTCCTTTCCTCTCTTCCTTTCTCCCATTCGTTCCCTCCCTCTGTCCTTCCTTCCCATCCATTTCCTCCCTCCTTCCTTTCCCACCAATTTTCCTTCCTTCCTTCTTTCCTCCCTTCCTTCCTTCCTTCCTTCCCACTCATCTATTTTCTTCTTTCCTCATCCATTTCCTTCCTTCACACCCACCCACCCATCTATTTCTTTCCTTCCTTCGTTTCCCACCTATTTTCTTCCTTCCTTCCTTCCCCTCCCATCTATTTCATTTCTTCCTTCCTTCCCCACCCATTTGATTCCTTCTTTCCTCCCTCCCTCCCTTCCTTCCTTCCTTCCCACTCATCTATTTCCTTCCTTCCTTCCCACCACCTATCTTTCTTTTCTTCCTTCCCACCACCTATCTATTTCTTTCCTTCCTTCATTCCCCACCCATTTCCTTCATTCTGATCCATTATTTCCTTCCTCCTTTCCTCTCTTCCTCCCTTCCTTCATCCTTTTTCTCTCTCTCTCTCTCTGTCTGTCTCTCTCCCCCATCAATTAATTCAGGGCATCTCTGCTTCCTGGGAGGGAGACCTGGGGCAGGGGGGGGTTGCTCGGTGGTCTTGTAACCCCCTGAAAACCTGTCTTTTGTTTCCTGACTGGCTGCTGGAGGAAGGAGCCCAATTCTTCCCTGTTCCTGGCGGCATCCTTCGACGTTCAGACCTCCCAGCTTGGGCAGGCTTCTGTGTTTTTTTCCTCCTCTTCCTCCTTTTTCCTTTCTTTAACTCATTTTCTCCTCCGATGCAGCCTTCTCCTTATACAGCTCTCCTGGCCTATCCCTGGCGAGTTTTGTTTCCTTTCCCTTCCTTTCTCTCTCTCTTTCTCCCTCGGCTGGCATGCCTGTCTGATGCATGGATGCTTTGTCTGCATGGAAAAATATAATATGTTTTTCACCGCAAAAATCCCTCCTTGTCTTTCTTCTCTTCGCTCCCAGGGCATATCTGCATATTTTTCAGCCTATCCAGATTTCTCTTCTCTTAAGTTCTGCAAGGATTTCCAATATTTGGCAGGACGAGGTGATGTTTTCAGAAAATTAGGAGAAATCTCCCTTTGCATTTCAGTCAAGTTTGACACTTCTCAACCTGTTCTGAACCAAAATGTACTTTTCAGGCTATTATGAGACAGCTGTCACACTAGGTTTACAAGAGGAAAAATTGCCCCCGAATACACAACATTGGAAGACACGATTTCAGAATGTTATTTTTATGCAGGGTGTTCAGAAATATGTGCATATCTTATGCTGCGTGCATAAACCAGCATGATTTTTTTATTTTTGCCCGTGTGTCATTTTTGGAGTGACTTATTTATTTATTTACTTAGCATAAGACACTTACAGAGGTCATGCAATCACTGATATTCAAATTTAGTTTAACTAAAGCAGTTCATCAACTCATGTGATGACAAAAACTGATGCAAACAAGCAGGTAGGAAAAGTGTTGGGAAAATGTTAACACTAAACAAGGTTGTAGAATGGAATAGGAATAGAATAGAATGAATAGAATAGAAAACAGAACAGAAGGGAGAAAGAATAGAATAGAGTAGAATAGAAAATAGAATAGAAAATAGAATAGAAGGGATATTAGATTAGAATAGAATAGAACAGAATAGAATAGAATAAAATAGAATAGAATAGAAAATAGAAGGGATAAATATTAGAATAGAATAGAACAGAACAGAATAGAACAGAACAACAGAACAGAATGGATAAAGATTAGAATAGAATAGATAATAGAATAGAATGGAAGATAGAGAATAGAATAGAATAGAAAATAGAATAGAAGGGATAAATATTAGATGAGAATAGAACAGAATAGAATAGAACAGAACAGAATAGAATAGAAGGGATAAATAATAGAATAGAATAGAACAGAATGGATAAAGATTAGAATAGAATAGATAATAGAATAGAAAGGAAGATAGAGAATAGAATAGAATAGAATAGAATAACAGAGTTGGAAGGGCCTTGGAGGTCTTCTCGTCTAACCCCCTGCTCAGGCAGGAAACCGTATCCCATTTCAGTCAAATGTCGTCTAATCTCTTCTTGGAAACTTCCAGTGTTGGAGCACCCACAACTTCTGGTGGCAAGTCATTCCATTGATTAATTGTTCTCACTGTCAGAAAAGTTCTCCTTAGTTCTAGGTTGCTTCTCTCCTTGATTAATTTCTCTCCTTGATTAGTGGTTAGAATGCAGTATTCCAGGCTAACTCTACTCACTGCCAGCAGTTCGATCCTGACCAACTCAAGGTTGACTCAGCCTTCCATTCTTCTGAGATGGGTAAAAAATGAGGACCCAGATTGTTGGGAGGGCAACATGCTGACTCTGTAAATATCTTCTGTCTATCTACAATATCTATCTATCATCTCTCTCTCTCTCTCCTCCCCTCCCCCCCCCCCCCCNCCCCTCCCCCCCCCCCCTCAAGAGCCCTGGTAGTTTAGTAGTTTAAAATCCAGCATTGCAGGCAAACTCTGTCCACTGCCAGGTGGTTCGATCCTGACCAATTCAAAGTTGACTCATCCTTCCATCTTTCTGAGGTCGGTGAAAAATGAGGACCCAGATTGTTGGGGGCAAGAGGATGACTCTTTAAAACTGCTTAGAGAGGGCTGTAAAGTGTCGTGAAGTGGTATATAAGTCCAAGTGCTATGATCATCTTGGTGAAACCTTGAGTCTTCAGGATCTATGGTGTCATCTCCAGGAGGCATCTCCCAGGCTTGCTCTTCATATCCGGAACCTCTTCTATGCAGATATGCCTCTTTGCTTTTCTCCCACCACATCTCTGCTTAGCTTTTTCCCCAATCCATCCATCGTCCCCATTTGCAAATGTCTTTGGTCCCAAGTGCTCCATGCAACCATCCCTGGCTTGACTCGTGCCCCTTTGCCCTGCCCTGCATGGCATGTCTTTTCACAGCACTTCTCCACTAAAGTGGGGGCGCCCCCCCAAGCATCCAAACCCCAAGATTTTTTGCTTAAAAACAAATCCATTAAACTAAAGGTAACGTATTCTCTCTCTCTCTTTTGATCTTGAAAGAACTTGGTGTTTAACTCTTCAAGTACCAAAGATGGTAGACTCAGATGCCTAGAGTATCTCTAAAATGTGCCCAAAAATCAGAGATTAGGGAGTGGAAAAAATGGAATTATTGGGAAACATTGCCCCAATTCATCCAAAATCCATAGATTCAGCTCCTTTTGGGGGGCTGTTTTCATTTCCCTTTCGTTAAACCCTTTCTCTCCTCAACGTTGACTTAGTTAGATGGGTGAAGGATGCCAATGGATCAAAAACTCCATTGCCCCATGGGGCTATTTGACTGTGGAAAACCCTTTAAAACAAAAACAAAAAAAGTATGGGGAGATGTAGGTTTGGGTTTTTTGTTCTTTTTTTAAACAGCCACTGGCCTGACCTTGAGGTCTCCAAAGTCTGTGGTACCTAAAGGGTTAAAAAAAAATTAAATTCCTGAATTGCTTTGGTATAAAAGCTCAGTCAGGGTCCGTTGTTGAGTCTTGGACAGTCAACTTTTACCCCGTGTGAAAGTGTTGAGAAGGTGAGTACCGGCTAATTCACAGGCTGATTCACAAATACAGCTCAACCTGTTCCGTCTTGCAGCCCTCTTAAAATGGCCTCTTGTCCTAATTTGCACACCTTGGGATACCTGCCCAGTCCTTGGTGGCCTCGGTGAGAAAGAGGGTGTAGTGCCCACTGCAGTATGCGGGCACACCCACTACCACCCTCAGTGCTTAATCTCTCTTACCTCTTGGTCGTGAAAATGCAGGGGCCTGTCTGCCTGCATGCTGACACCCATTCACACCCCCACCCATCCAGCCACCTGCACACCTGCCTCCTTGAATTCACACAGGTTGGGCTGGATTGTGAAGGAAACTCCTTATGGATCTTCTGAACAGCAAGGCCAGCGTGGGGTGGCATCTTGGCCTAGACGGTATGATCCAGACAAGTCATAGAATGGAGCATTCCCTTGGCCCCTTGGATTAGCCAGAGGAAAAAAAAACCATGTTTTTTATCTGACCTGTCCCAAAGTGGATTGTTTAGAAGGGTGAGTGGACAGACACCCCTTTTCCCCCTCCCTCCCCGCTGGGAATCAGGCTGGCAGAAGTTGAAGGTCTGCATTTTGGGGGTGCTGCCCCCCTTTTCTGGAAGTAGAGTTGACTGGGTTGAAGACTCCTTCTTTTCAAAACCACTCAGAATCTGGTAGGTCTTCTTTTAATAGTTTTTTTTGGTGAGGAGAAGAGGATTAGATAAGGTTATCTTGTTGAGGATCGTGGGTAGAAAAAGAGCCCTTACAGACAGCTCTCTGCCAGGCACAAATTAAGAATTAAAACCCATTCCTCAGAGGACGTAAAAGGGTTATTCCAAAGACCTTTCTTATTTAGTGCTTCTTGTTTAGCCTTGTTGAATTCTTCAGCTTGTTTCATGCTTCTTGTTTAGCCCGTTCATTCATTTATTCCAGTGTTATTCAAACTTGGCCCTCTTTAAGATCTGTGGACTTCAACTCCCAGAATTCCTCAGCTAGCTTGCTGAGAGTTGAAGTCCACGGGTCTTAAAAGTGTGAGAAGCATGGATTTAAACCATTTGCATAGCTGCCTGTCTGACCACAGGAATTCCGAAATCACTGTGGCAAGGAGGCTGGGTTCAGTTGTCATCTTGAGAAAATCATGTTTTCCAAATAAAAATGGGATGTAGAATGAGGTCCTACTTCAGCCTTCACTCAACGTCTCCAAATTTTGGCAAGGACAATTTCCCAAGCTGTAAAATAAATGTGGCTGGATGCTTACCTTCTTACAGCAGGGGTCTTCAAACCTGACAGCTTTAAGACTTGTGGACTTCAACTCCCAGAATTCCTCCTCCAGTCATGTTAGCTCAGGAATTCNTGTGGACTTCAACTCCCAGAATTCCTCCTCCAGTCATGTTAGCTCAGGAATTCTGGGAGTTGAAGTCCACAAGGCTTCAACTTGCCAAGTTTGAATATCCTTGGCTTTTAGTGAACCTCAGCATCTTTAAGCTGGGTGGACTTCAACTCCCACCATTCCCCAGCCAGCCCAGCTTAAAGTTGCTATGGTTCAAAAACACAGGTTTAGGGTATCACTAGACACCCTTGAGATCCTTCCTGGCTCCATGACTCTGGGATCGCCTGGGGACAAATAAATTGAATTTCAGAAGAGGAATTGAAAGTTGAATTTCATACCTCAAATTATAGAGTCTATAACACGCTTATTCTCCCCCTCCAAAATAGGTAGCCTCTTCAGGAAAACAGCACATCCAGCATAAGTTGGATAATTTTCAGCACTATGCTACCCATCCTTGAGGAAGATTTCTGACAATTTGATTGTCTTTGATTGAGATAATTGACTTGTCCCAGTTTTGAAGCAGGGGAGAAACTCAGATAGTTAGATCATCAGGCCCTGTACTTTTGGTACCGAAGATTTAAAAAAAATTTTTTTATTTAAAACAGGTTGACCTCCTCTTTCCTTTTCAAACCTTCCAATTAAACCGTAAAAAGAACAAACCCAGAATACCATAATGGGATTATTGGAAGGTGTCTCAATTGGGAACAATGGAATTCCACACAAAAGACCAATCTTAAGTCTATAGAGCAGGTTCGAAGCAGAACGAATTTTGTAATCCGCCGGCCACGTTAACTAAGATGCGTGAAAAATTAGGTTGAGCGTCTATCTCTCTCTCTCCTTCTCCCCATAAACAGAAATATTTTTGGGATTGGAAATGGACAAAATTCAGGAAGCCCTCGACTTACGACTGCAATTCAGCCCAACATTTCTGTGGCCAAGTGAGAGGTTTTTGTTAAGCGAGTTTTGCCCCATTATACGACTTTCCTTGCCACAGTTGTTCAGTGAATCACTGCAGTTGTTAAATTAGTGACAAACACCCCCCACCCCCCCATTGTTAAGTGAATCTGGCTTCCCTCGGAACTTTGCTGATCAGGTCGCAAAAGGGGATTACCACTGGGGGTTCCCTGTGACGCTGACAGTATTCACACTTGGTCAACGGTTCGTAGAACTTAAAACTAGTACACTACACGGGGGTTGCTGCGAAGGTTGAAACCATGAAAAAAACCATTCACCAGTCTCATTTTTCAGTGCCATTGTAACTTGGAACGGTCACTAAATGAACTGTTGTAAGTCAAGGACTACCTATATCTTGTGTTTTGGAAGATTTGTTTCCCACCGTAAGATGATGCTGATGAGATCAAAACAGGAAAGATACATTCTTAGAAGGCAAAAAAAGGATGAGCCGCTGTGGCGCATTGGTTAGAGTGCGATACTGCAGGGCTACCTCTGCTGACTGCCAGCTGCCTGCAATTTCACAGTTCAAATCCCACCAGGCTCAAGGTTGACTCAGCCATTCCTCTTTCCGAGGTGGATAAAATGAGGACCCAGATTGTTGGGGACAAGAGGCTGACTGCGTAAACCTCTTAGAGAGGGCTATAAAGTGCTATAAAGCGGTATATAAGTCTAAGTGTCAGTATTCCAGCAGTTGTTCCGATTAAATCATGAGCCTCGAGCCACACTCCCAAAACTAAAAAGGATTTATTAGAAGTTAACATTCCGGCATTAGACTGGGCGAAGCAGACTCTGAGATATGTAATTCACTGTCATCCTTGATCCTTCTTTTCACCCCACCACTCTGGATGTGTCATCCTTAGCCATTGCTAAGTGCTATGACCCTGTTACGAGCATCACCAAATAATTCCAGTGTCTGCGCTTACTTTCTGAATGTCAGTTTCGGAATTTGTCTAAGAAAATACATTTTATAGCCTTTCAAAACCTTCTTGTGAATCTCCCTCACTGGGGCCCCTTGATTAAGACCCCTTTCTCTTCAAAATGCTGAATAAGCTAAATTTGGGTTGGATTTTATCGTTATTATTACAGGTTGTCCTCAATTTACTGTATCAATCCTTTTTATTAGTTTTTTAATAGAAAACACAAAAATACAAAGGCAAATAATAGGAAAAACAGGGAAGAGAAAAGTGTGGAGAAGAAGGGAGGGAAGAAAGAAAAAGTATTGATCTCTGACTCCCTTTGGTGCAGTCAAATAAGATAATAGCATCAAGCCTCAATTTTTTACTTTTTATAATAGTATAAACTAGCCATTTCTATAACAACAGATCTGTCTGATCAATAAAACCCACAAATCAAAGTTTCATTTCTTTTTCTACCTCAAGCACAAAGTCCAGAAGCTTGTTTCCAAGTAGAAACAAAAGTACTTGTCTTTTTTATTACTTCTTTCAAAATACTCAATTTACGACCACCATTGAGCCCTGAATTTCTATTCTTAAAGTGAGACAGTTGTTAAGAATTTTTCCATCTAAATTAGTTTGACCTTGACACAAGAGGCGGCTTGTCCTGGCATCACATTTGCAAATGTTGCTGTCTTTATTTTGAGTGACCCACTTTTTTTTTTTTTTTTCAACCTTGGCAACATTTTTAAAGAGGTTCTGGACTTCCACTCCCAGAATTCTTTGTCAGCTGGGGGAATTCTGGGAGTGGAAGTCCGCCCATCTTAAAGTGGCTCAGCTTGGGAAAAGCGGCTTTGAACAAATTGGAAAACGCCACCTTTGTTTGAATTTGGTTTGGAAAGCAGGTGGGAGACCTTTTCTACTCGTTTCAGCCAGGATTTACATTCTTCCCGGGAAGTATAGTAGCATCAGGGACAGTGGTGGGATGAAACCAATGTAACCAACCAGTTCGTCCAAACCGGTACATACCAGCTGAATCCCACTCCTGGTCAGGGACTGTAAATTGAACCCAGAACACTCTTGGCACCAGTTAAAAACAAGGGGCCTCTCTGTTACTTTGTCTGCTGAAGTCTGTTATAAGCCGATAGGTTGGAGGGCAGGAAGAGGGGTGCATTGCGGGAGAACCAGTGAGTTCAGGAACCTTCCATGAATCCCATCGTCCCCAACCGAGCTTTCGTGAGACAGTCTGATAGTTAACCGCTGCTGAAGGTAGGTAAACCAAGACTACTGAACGTGGACTCTAGAAGGCTTTGCTTGATGAATAATTTGAGGGTTGTTATTATTATTATTATTATTATGGTTATTTCCTTTATTTTATTTTATTTTATTTGGAACCCGACCATTTGGTTTATTTTTAATCGCTTGATTTCTTTGCATTCCAAACTTCTCTGTTGCTTTTGATTGTCTGTCGCTGGGGGTTTTTGGGGGGGAGGAAGAGGAGGGCTAGTTTAAGAAATTGAGATGTGTGACTTTTACAAGAGTTAATGAAAGCGCTATTTTAAAGCGATAGCAGCTTGGGAATCAACGCTCCTCTCCCCTGAACATAAACCTCTAAACCAGGGATCTCCACATTTGGCAACTACTTCAAGATTTGTGCGGGGGGGGGGGGGGGGGTTNGGGTGTTGGACTTGAAGACCTCCCAGGTCCCTTTCAACTCCGCTATTATTCTGTTAAGACTTGTGGACTTCAACTCCCAGAATTCCTCAGCCAGCCAAAACTGGGAGTTTTGGGAAGCGAAATCCGCCAGTCTTAAAAAGTTGCCAAATTGGGAGGATCTTGCCCAAAAGAAACCAGAAAGCCCAAATGAGAATTTCCTTGAGCCTCCTGAAATTAAAGATAAGTTTTTTTAACCAGATTTTATCAAGATGTATCAGCTGTAAAGCGTACCAGAAGTCAGAAATTACAGCTAATTCTCGACTTACAACCCATTCCTTTAGCAACCAAAGTTACAATGCCATTGAAAAAAAAAGTGACTGAAGACCTGTCCTTGCACTTATGATGGTTACAGCGTTTCCACGCTTACATGTGATCAAAATTAGGCTGCTGGGCAACCGTCGTGCATTGACGATGGGCTGCAGCCTCCCGAGTCACATGAAAGCCATTTGCAACTTTCCCAGCCAGCTTCTGATCGGAATGGTGGGGGGAGCTGGATTCATTTAACAGCTGTGTGATTCACTTAACAACTGCAGTCTTTTACTGAACCACGGAGAGAAAAGTTGTAAAATCAGGTGGGAATTCTCTTAACAACCAACCGCCTTGCTTAACAATGGAAATTCTGCTCTCAATGGCAGTTGTAAGTCGAGGACTACCTGTAGAACTTGCTACTAAGCCTTTCAGGGGTACCTAACTGAAGATAGGGAGGTGAATATGAATCTTTTTAAACCAAAAAGAGAGCAAATCTGCCCCATAAAGATTTTCCTTCTCTATTAATGCTGGTTAACACTGACCAGTCTGACACCTGGAGGGCATCCAGTTGAAGAAATCATTGGAATGAATGGATGAATGATAGGTAGAAAGATAGGTAGGTAGGTAGGTAGGTAGTAGCGTAGGTAGTGATAGATAGATAGATAGATAGATAGATAGATAGATAGATAGATAGATAGATGATATAGATGGATGTAGGTAGGTAAGTAGGTAGGTAGATAGATAGATAGATAGATAGATAGATAGATAGATAGAAAGATGGATGGTAATAGATGAATAGATGATATAGATGGATAGATAGATGATAGATAGGTATAGATAGATGATATAGATTGATAGATGATATAGATGATAGATAATATAGATAGATGATAGAGATATATGATTGATAGATGATAGATAAATAGATAATATAGATAATGATAGAAACATTGGTTGATAGATGATGTAGATAGATGATAATAGATGGTAGAGATGATAGATAAATATATACGTAGATTGATGATGATAAAGATTGATAGATGATATAGATAGGCAGGCAGGCAGGCAGGCAACAAACAACATAATGGATAGATCTATAGATGATATAGATAATAATAGATGATAGATAGATAGATAGATAGATAGATAGATAGATAGATAGATAGAGATTGATAAATGATGTAGATGATAGTGATATAGATAGATTGATAGATGATTAGATAAATAGATAATATAGATAAATAATAGAAACATTGGCTGATAGATGATGTAGATAGATGATAATAGATGTTATAGATGATAGATTATATAGAAAGATGATAGATACATAGATTGATAGATGATATAGATTGATAGATGATAAAGATTGATAGATGATATAGATAGGCAAACAAACAGATGATGGACAGATAGATGATATAGATAATGATTGAGAGATGATAGATAGAAGATAGATAGATAGATAGATAGATAGATAGATAGATAGATAGATAGATAGATAGATAGATATGATAGATAGATAGATAGAATAGATAGATATAGATAGATAGACAGACAGAAGACAGACAGACAGACACACAGGTGATATAGATAATGATCGATAGAAAAACCTTCTTTCTGCTCTGGCCACTAAAAGCCTTAATCATGGTTATAAATTTCCATTTGCAACCTGCAGATTAATGAACGGAGAAGATCTCTACTATTCTCCCTCGGTTGCCAAGAGGGAATCCAACAAAGTAATGGATTCCTCCTGGCTTCTAGGCCAGACTGGGAAAGAAGCAGCTTCAGGGATGAGATGTGGCTGCTTATTGGTGGAATTGTAGACAGACTAAATCCTGGCAGTCCTGAGTTTTTCCCAATGATGGGAATAGGATGAATGGTGGGGAGGATTTATTCCTTTTATAGGAATGGAAGAGGCACAATGTTCTATGCCGGTGTTTCTCAACTGTGGGGATTTTAAGTTGGGTGAACTTCAACTCCCAGAATTCCCCAGCTGGCTGGCTGGGGAATTCTGGGAGTTGAATTCCACCCATCTTAAAATCCCCACAGTTGAAAAACACTGATTTATGTGCTCTTTTTATGTTACAATTTGTCACTTACAGCTAAAATATCAGAAGAAAAGTGTATTCCACAAAGCAGCCCCCAGGCCCTGACTAGCCCCCAACCAGAGAGTCAGAAACTCAAGATGACTGCCACAATTGTGTCATGGCGGGTGCCATCTTGACTTTTTTGACCCACTGTGTGCCAGCTAGCCCAAGCCATGTGTGTCTTGAGTTGCGTTGCCTGCTTGCCTTTCCCCCGTTAATCCTTCGTTTATTTCCATTTTCATGGAAGAGAAGCCCATTTTTTTTATTAGTTTGATTGATTGATTGATTGATTTCAAGATTTTATGCTCTCCAACCAATTTTTTTTCTTTTCTTTCTTTTTGGTGCGTTTCGTTCCGGGTTTTTTTGTTATCATTTTTGTTTCTTTTTTTTTCCTTTTATCTTTCCTATATTTTGTTTTCCGCCCGCCCCTTCTTCTCCTCCCCCCCTTCCCTATTCCCGCCACCCCAAACTATCCCTCCCGCTACCGTAGAACCGTCTGCCCCCCCTCAAGACGTAAAATGTGTCAGCACCAGGTCCACGGCCATTCTGGTAAGTTGGCAACCACCTCCTGTTGAGAGCCAAAACGGTGACTTGGAAGGCTATAGCGTCCGGTATCGAGGCCTGGATCCCGAGGTCAGCGAATTGAAAGAGGTGAAGGATATCCCTGCCACAACCACCCAGATCAGCCTGGAAGCCCTGGAGAAATGGACAGAGTACCGCATCACCGTGGTGGCGCATACGATTATGGGGCCCGGCCCGGAAAGCTCGCCCGTCATTGTCCGTACCGACGAAGATGGTAAGTGAGACTTCTCCCTAAATTTACTTCCGTCTGTGTTTGTAACCTGCCTTTATTACTTTGACAAATAACCCAAGGCGGTCAACATAGCCGCCTTCTATTTCCTCCATAACAACAACTCTGTGAGGTGGGTTAGGCTGAGTGAAAGAGACTGGCCCAAAGTCACCCAGCTGGCTTCCCTGCCTAAGGTGGGACTAGAACTCACTGTCTCCTGGTGATTGGCCTAAAGTCACCCAATTGACTTTCATGCCTAAGGTGGGACTAGAACTCACAATCTCCTGGTGATTGGCCTAAAGTCACCCAAATGGCTTTCACGCCTAAGGTGGGACTAGAACTCACAATCTCCTGGTGATTGGCCTAAAGTCACCCAAATGGCTTTCACGCCTAAGGTGGGACTAGAACTCACTGTCCCCTGGTAATGGGCCCTAAGTCACCCAGATAACTTTCATGCCTAACACAGGACTAGAATTCATCGTCTCCCAGTGATTGGCCCAAAGTCACCCAGCTGGCTTTCATGCCTAAAGTGGGACTAGAATTCACAATCTCTAGATGATTGGCCCAAAGTCAAGCAGAGGGAGTAGAACTCACCATCTTCAGATGATTGACGCAAAGTTGTCCAGCTGACTTTTCATGGTTAAAGCAGGATTAGAACTCACTGCCTCCTGGTGATCGGCTCAATGTCACTCAGCCAGCTTTCATGCATAAGGCAGGACTATAATTCCTCATCTCCTAGTGATTGGCTCAAAGTCACCCAGTTGGCTGTCATGCCTGAAATAGGACTAGGACTCACAGTCTCCTGGTGGTTGGCCCGAAGTCTCCAGCCAACATTCATGCCGAAGGTGGGACTATAATTCACCATTTCCTGCTTTCTAACCTGGTACCTTAACCACTGGGTCAAACTAGCAGGTTCCCGGACGAAAGAAAACGGGGGGAAAAAACTTCTTTTAAGATTCAAACGTAATTCCTGTTTGCTCCCACCCCCAAAAGGCAATGTAAGGCCTACCTATTTTTAAAATAACACCTCCCTTTCCGTGTGAGAAAGTGGGTTTCTCGTTGCCAAAAACTCCAGAGACATTTTCTCTTTGGCTTCTGGAATAGGAATGTTTTTTGTTTTGTTTTGTTGTTGATCGAAAAATCAGTGGTAACCTCTCGCAAAGATTCAGCCAGGTAGAACCAAGCCAACTTTCCCATGGAGAGGTGTTGTGAACAGCCATTAATGAATTTCTAGTGGCACTTTATTTATTTTTGAGCGTCTCATTTATCAAACTGTCTGGAAAGGAACCTGGTAGGATGCCCAAAAGTCAGCTGGATAATGGAGAAAATATAAAAGTACGTTGGTGCCAATTTCCCTGGGACAATAAAACTAACTCTTGAGTATTTAAATCAATGTCTCTGCAACTTTGCCACTTTAAAATGTATGGACTACAACTCCCAGAATTCCCCAGTCAGCTTTCCAAACATTATAAAGTGGCCAAGTTGCAAATTTAAAAGCTCTTTTGTGGTTGTATAGAACTACAGGTAGTCCTTGATTTATGACCACAATTTGAGAGGCGTTAAGCGAGTTATGACTCATTTTATGACCTTTCTTGCCTCCCGTCATTAAGAGAATCACTGCTGTTGTTCAATTAGTAACATGGCTATTCTGGCTTCCCCGGGACACTGCAACCGTCATAAATGTGAGCCGGTTGCTCAGTGTCTGAATTTTGATCACCTGACCACGGGGATGCTGCAATGGTCATAAGTGTGAAACACAGTCGTAAGTCACTTTTTTTCATTGCCGTGGTAACTTTGAATAAATGAAACTGTTGTAAGTCAAGAACTATATGTATATGGAACAATCTGCTTTTTTAAAAAAGAAGCTGTTGCCCTGTTTTGATTTTCTAAGCCCATCAATTTTTTTATTTACACCGATAAAATCCTCCCCAGTTGAAGTGTATCCTTGGAACCAAGTTATGATGACTAACCATTGGAAAGCTAAGCTAACTTTTCATAAAAGGTAGCAACTGGCAACTCTAAAAAGACCATAGAAATATTTTATTTTATTTAATAGTTGCAATAAAAAAGGGTGGGAGGAAGGAAATCTGGAAGAGCAATGCAGCAGTTTGAAAGCAAAAGAACATTACAACTCTCCTTTTTCAAAAATTGTAACTAAAACACCAGAGCAATATTTTATTGACCTGAGTGTGCCTGATTCCCCCTAAAGTTAAGAAAGATCCCTTCTTATTTATCCCTGGAAAAGAGGCCAGGAGGAGATCCCAATGTGGGTTAGATTGAGAACTCCCCAAAAATTCGTAGAAAAAGCAGTGAAAAATCCCTTCCAAATTGCTCTCCCGAAAAATACAGGATTGAATCTACGAAGGTTCAAGAATGAAGCTTAAATCTGTGGGGATCTTTCTATGTTCAGACACAGCCGGATGGCTGAGAGTGTTAGGATTCCAGCAGTTACCCCCAATTAAGTCATGAATCTTAAAGAGACAAGGAATAATGGATGGAAACTGAACAAGGAGAGAATCAATCTGGAAATAAGGGGAAATTTTCAGAGAGTGAGAACAATCAACCAAATGGAACAGAAGTTGCCTTTGGAAGTTGTGGGCGCTTCCATCACTGGAGGATTTCAAGAAGAGATTGGACTCCCATCTGTCAGAAATGGTGTAAGGTTTCCTGTTTAGGCAGGGGATTGGACTAGATGACCTACAAGGTCCCTTCCAGCTCTGAATATCTGTTATCTGAGTCTCGAACCAAACTTCCAAAACTAAACAGGATTTGTTGGCAGTTAACATGTCTGCACAACCTGGGTGTAGCCGACTCTGAGACATGTAATTCACTGTCACCCTTGACCCTAGTTTTCCCCTCACCCCCTGGGTGTATCGTAATTCATATCCTCCAATGGGACAAAACCATAGCCCAGAATCATCAATCATGTTCTCCAATTAGATTTTTTGCGGGACAGAAACTTCAGTCCCCTAGTTACAATCTCTTGAAAAACTATTTATGGAATGCACTTTCAATTTCCAAGCTGCCGCACTGCTCTTTCAAGTCCCTTCCCCCCCCCCCACACTGCCATTTCTGTTGGCAACTGTAAAACAGGCATAGAAAATGTTTTATAAGTTTTACAGAGATTATTAGAAACTGTAGTGGTTTCTTGGTTTATATGACAACAGTGCAATTTGTTGCCCAAGATCCTATGTCTTCATACTTTTTAACCTAGTTAAAATGTTTGCCTAGTTGCATGGGGAGTCCTCGACGTATGACCATAATTGAGCCCAACATTTCCATTGCTAAGCAAAGACAGCCGTTAAGTGAATTCTGACCCATCTTACCACTTTTCTTGCTGCCATTGGTAAGTCAGTCCCAGCAGTCAGTAAGTTAGTCACACGGTTGTTTGGCTTCCCCCCCCGCCTTGATTTTGCCGGTCATAAGGTTGCAAAAGGGGATCACGTGATCCTGGGACACCGCCAGGTAAATATCAACCATCGTAAATATGAACCGGTTGCCAAGCTTCCAGATTTGGATCAGGCAACCATAGAGATGCTGCAACGGTCATTATGAAAAATGCTCATAAGTCATGGTTTTTGATGCTGTTGATCAAGGCTCATGATTTAATCGGAGTAACTGCCGGAATCTTGACAGTTGTCACTTCAGTCGCTAAATGAATGATTGTAAGTCAAGGACTACCTGTATCCAAGATGGTGAACCTATGGCATGTGTGCCACAGGTGGCACGCAGAGCCATTTGTGTGTGCAGCACCACCACCCCCTTGCCTGCACTGTGCATGCGCACACCTCCCAGCTGATTTCCCCCCCCCCCCCCCCCNCCCCCCCGAGGCTCAAGGGAAGCCTCTGCAGCCTTGGGAGGCTGAAAAATGGGCCTTCTGGAAATACCAGAAGTGCTGAAACAGGCCTGTTTTTCGGCCTCCAAAGTCTGCAGAGGCTTCCCATGAACCTCTGGGAGGCCAAAAAAGGCCTCAGACAGGCCCAAAATCAGCTGGGAGGTGTGCACATGCGCAGTGCAGGTAAGGGGGTGGGGCACATTGCATTGTGGGTGTTGGCACAGGCGCACTTTCAGCACACCACAACAAAAAGGTTCATGATCACTGACCTATATTCTACCAATAATTTTGCCCCAAGGTGATCAGCATGCCTTCTGCCCTTTGCTTTAAGAAATTCCAACTTTGATCCAGCCCAACCTTGAGGTTAACGGGACATTTTATTCCTTTTTGTCTTAGGAAATTTCCCAAATTATCCAAATTTAAGAGGGGGAAAAAAAATTTAACGTGCTATCGGAGTAGAAGGAATAGCTGTAGTATATAAAAATTTTTAAATCCAGTATCAGTTGATGGCTGGTTTTTCACTGACTTATCTGTAAGGTTGCTTTAGGGAAGAGAATTAATTAAGCTTTTTTTTCCCTGGGAACAAATCAGAGTTCAGAGGGAGAAATACTTGGGGGAAATGCCAGCTAGAATTCTTCACTTCTCCAAATAAAGCTAGGAAAAGACTTTCTGAATTTAATTTTATAGATAACCGCTTCTTTTCACTGGTTTCACAGTGACTTACAACCATTAAAACATCTGGTGAAAAACATACCCTCAAATATATCAACAATAAAATGTCTCCACCGGTTAACAGTCCTTGACTTACAACCACAATGGGGATCAGAACTTTCATTGTTAAACAAGGCAGTTCTTAAGGGAGTCACGCCCTATTTCACGACCTTTTTTGCTGTCTTCAGAAGAGCAGCCTTTGTCTGTCAAATGCAGTTGGATTGTTGAATCATGTCCGGATGGGTTTGTTCTCCTATGTTGCACCATGCGTTGGTGAAGTGGTTATTTTGTTTCTCCAATGTCTTAGATCTGCACATGGCTCACCTTACATTAGGTTGCAAGTGGTGATCGCTTGACCTCCAGATGCTGCCACTGACATAAATACATGCCGGTTGCCAAGCACCCAAATTTTGATCACATGACTAGGAGGATGCTGCAAGGGCATAAAAGTGGGAGGAATGGCCCGTAAGTCACATGTTTCAGTGCCATTGTAACTTTGAAAATATATATATATATATATATGTTTTTTTAAGTTTTTGCAGGTACTTACATGAATGCAGTTCAGCTTCTTTCGGGTATTATCCCACGTCATTGTAGTGCTTTTAAAGTTGTAGCAACGCACGTTTCAAGCAGAATTCATCTGCCATGCATCAGCTTCCTCGCTATTGAGTTCGTAGTGTTCGTATGTCCATACAAAACTCAATACAGAAGCCTGATGAATGGCAGATGAGAATTCTGCTAAACGTGCTACAACTTTAAAGCACTACAATGACGTGGGATAAATACCCGAAGGGAAGCTTAACAGCACACATGTAAGTACCCACGAAACAACCTTAAAAAAACATATATATATATAACATATACATACTACATATCTATCTAACATTACAACATACATACATACTACATACATATATATATTATATATATATTGGATCTTTGGTTATTCGGGTTTTCTCCCCGCGTAGAATTGGAAGTATCTAGGGACAAACGTTTCGATTGAAGTCTCATTCATCATCTTCAGCTTGTTTTTTTTCAGCTTTGTCTTCTAGGAAGTTATGTTGAGCTTGCAGCTTGCTTCTTCCTTTTAACTGCTAGTGGGGTGTGACTTGATTGGGTGGGGGCTTGGCTGTGTTCTTGATTGGCTGGGGATGTGTTCTTCATTGGTTGGGGGCTTTGGCATGTGTTCTGATTGGGTGGGGGTTGTGTTTCTGTTTCAGGTGGAGGTCCTGGCTTTGCTCAGGTTAGTCTTAGTTTGCTGCGGGGATATTGAGCTGCGTGAGCTGTTGATCTTGTTGTTTTGGCTGTCGTGGTCGTGCCACATCTCTTCCATGGTGGGTGTTCAGCTTTGCTTTCTTGTATGGGTGCAGAGGGGTTTTGAAGTGGGTAGTGGTCGCAGCTGCAGTATGGCTTCTGGTCGTGGTCGATGGTCTCCTCTTCTGTGTGGGGTGTGAGTCTTTTTTCTGGCAATGGAAGTGTGGTGGTAGCATGCTTGTGGGCACTTGTGGGTGTGGCGGTCATGGTGTCATTCTTCATGTTAGGTTACTCGTTTATTAATGAGGGCAGGTTTCCAAATGGTTGGTCAGGCGGGAGGTATCAATCTCGTTTATTCATGCTGTGTTGGGCGTTTTCTCATCTCTATGGCTTCTTCTTGATTAGGTTCTTTTGTGAAGTGTTCGGATTTTGGCGATGGTTCTGGTATTTTTAAAGTCAATTTCATTGTCTGTGGGCTTTTGAGGTGTTGGACCAGGGAAGAGGTCAGTTCTTCTTTTTTTGATTGAGTTTTTGTGTTCTTCAATGCGTGCATAATTCTTTCTGTTAGTTTGTCCTATGTATGTGGTGGGGCAGGCAGTGCAAAGATTTTGTATACTCTTGCGTTTTCTAACTGTTTTGTCTTTAAAGGGTTTTCTTAGGGATGGTGGAATATTTCTGTTTTGTGCAGAATGCTGTTTTAATGTTTGTGTTTTTGGAGGATCTTGCTGATTTTTTGTCTGTTAGTGCCTTTATATTATGGGAGGAGGCTTTTGCCATTCTCTTAGTTCTCTGTCTTGGCTTTTTTTGGTTGGGGTTTCTTTTTTGGATTAGGTGGGTATCTTTTTTTTGGAATCCATTGGCTGTAAGTACATTAGTGAGAGGTGGTGTAGTTCGTTCTTTAAGTGTTGTTCATCGGCTAAGCATTTGTTCTGGAGATGAGTGTCGCGGCTACGGAATTGATCTGTGCTGGGTGGTGGTAGTGACCAGGAGTAGAGCATGTATAGCGGTTT